>JAVSBS010027952.1:0-31809 GCA_033124195.1 Coracias cyanogaster | reverse complement strand
ATCCCCTCTGAGGCTTCTCTTCTGCAGCTCAGCAGCCCCAGGGCTCTCAGCCTTTCCTCAGCACAGAGATGCTCCAGGCCCCTCAGTGTCTTTGTAGCCTCTACGGGACTCTCTGCAGCAGTTGTCTCTCTTGAGCTGGGGAGCCCAGAACTGGATGCACTACTCCAGATGTGGCCTCACTGGGGCAGAGTAAAGGGGGAGGAGAACCTTCCTTGACCTGCTGGTCACAGTTTTTTTAATACACCCCAGGAGACCATTGCCTTTCTTGGCCCTGAGGGCCCATTGCTGGGTCATGGTGAACTTGTCCACTAGGACTCTCAGGTTCTTCTCTGCAAAGCTGCTATCCAGCAGGTCAATCCATCACCTCTACTGGTGCAGATGCTTATTCCTCCACAGGTGCAGGTCCCTACACTTGCCCTTGTTGAAATTAATGAGGTTCCTCTTCTCCCAACTCGCCAGCCTGTCCAGGTCTCGCTGAATGGCATCACAGCTCTGGTGTGTCACACACTCCTCCCAGTTTTATTGCACCTGAGCAAATGTTAAAACTTTTGCCTTACTTGACTTTTATTTATATTTGTTAAGGTAACACCAAAGCACTAAGCCATGACTGGCTTAAAGCAGCTCTTAGCATTTGCTACCAACCACTCTACATCTGCAAGCACGCAGCTGCCATATGTCTCTGGCATTTGTTGGTTGGTTGTTGTTTCGTCATTAACATTAATACTGTCTTTAGATGCACATTCCGTATTTAATATTAATCACTGCAGTTTGTATATTGACTTTCCCTTTTTGCTCCTTGCTGCAGGGTGCACAGAGGCCCCAAGCACGTCCTTCCCCAGCAGCCACCGAGGCAGAAGGAGTGAAGGAACTGCATTAGGAGCCCCCTGAGAAAGTGGCACAGCACTTAAACGATAGAGATGCTCTTCAGGGGCAGCAGTGGGGAAGCGTTGGTGTTTGGGGGGGGGGGTTGGCTAGGTTACATGCAGTGGTTGTGCTTCCCACACTCCCCAGCATGTCCGCCCCACGCAGCCTGCCAAGGCTGGAAGGGGAGTTCCTGAATTAATTTGGAAGCAAAACTTCCCAGTGAAGAGGACTCAAGGGTTAGGCCACCATGGGAGGTCCTACTGATCCAGTTGGAGTGGGAAATGTTGTCCAGCCTGCTGTGCTGGCTCTCCGGGCTTGGTTTGGAGAGGTGTTGGCTCTGGGTGGATCCAGGTGATGGTAAATTCCTGGGTTATTTTTAGATAATAGGGAAATATGCCCTGTTAGGAAAAAAAAAGAAGTTTTCAGATGCTTGTCCTCTACTCTGCCTCCATGGAGAGGTAAGAATGACTTTAGCTCATTTAGTTGGCAGTAGACTGCACAACTCATTTACTTGACACAAGACATCAGAGTTGCTCTTCAGACAACAGAGATGTTGGGTCACTGTCTTTTAGGTGCTTACACCTCAATTAAATCCATAATAAACCATGACTCCCTGTTATGGTTTGCATTGTTAGTTCATTTGGGATTATTTCTCAGGTGCGTGTCAGGTGGACCTTCCCCCAACGTGCACAGGACAAGTGCTGGGTCTCTGCCCCAGTTCCAGGATCAAAGCTGCAGCCACCGAAGACAGTGCTGGAAGAATCACTATTGACAGTGACTTCTACAAACCACAGGGAAAAGCCCAGGCAAGATGTCTATTAAACACAGTTCAAACAACACCGCACCAGATATGTTATGAATATTTTAAAATGGCTTCTTAAAAATAGGGATTGCCAACTGAAGGCAGTCATTAGCGCAGGTTTCATTAGAGTAGCAGCCCATAACGAGTTATCAAGTTATGAACTAATTTAAATTATATCTATTAAAATATCCATTTCACATAAAGCAGGGGGCATTGGGGTTGTAAAATAGACTGGGGCTTAAAATGTAAGCTAATAAATATCTAATAAGTTACAGCGCGTGTTGAAACCAGTATAACAGACAATATACCGAGTAAATATCAAACCGTGTCATCTGAGCAACCCTCAGACAGCCCTGGAAGCAGGTGGGGGGTAATGTATGGAACCTTTCATGGGACGTTTTCCAGGTCTTCACACGATGTGACCCCTCCTTGGTGTTGCAGCTCCTCTAGAAGCACATTACTCAAACCCAGCCTCTACCTGAGAGGAGCATCTGACTTTGTTCCACCAAGTAATTCATTAACGAGTCCTTCGCCTGCCTTAGGTGGCTCATATCCATTATCCTCATTTAATAGTTTAGCCTAAGGATGTCTTTCAATATAAATAACCTTCCACAATGCTTAGATTGCATAGTTGTGCTTCTTTTTATAGTAAATGGAAATTATCTGAAAGCATTTGACCAGATTTTTGAATTGTGTGGCATGCAGCAGACCAGATATAGAATCTCCCCAATGTTTTTAAAGGCGGGATATATTATCCCACCAGTGCGGTATCTCCCACACAGACAGAAATTCGTCCAACACGTGTTCAAGTAATTTTCTCTCCCTGACTTTTAGCTGGCCACGTAGACTTTTAAACTACCCTTGGTGCTTTAAATGTAGTCTTAAATTGCACCTAATATTTGGTAGGTAATTCTTTAAAGCTGTTAGCACCTATTCACAGCGTAAGTAGAGGGATTTTTCTTTTTCATCTGTGCCTTCTGGGACGTTAAAGGATCCAAGGCTGGGGATGCAATCTCAATCCAGAACTGATCTTTGCAGTTTCCTGCAAGGGTGAAATGGGAAAAGTAAAATATTACTTTATTAAAAAATTGCTCAAAACACATCTTCCTTGTTAAATATGCAGAGCTATTCAAAAATATTACCTTTCTGGGAACAGTAACAATGCTCTGATTGCCTGAGTTACTATTTCCAGTACTCCGTTTACTGCTGAGGAAAAATTAGGACTTCAGGAGAACAAATTAATTCCAACGTTTTCTGAGGATCAAAAAAATGAATATCCTCTGTGGAAGGACGAGAGGCTTGTGTCATTTAATGTGGCGATAGAATTCACTCGTATTTGACCACGTAATTAAAAGAAACAGGGGATAAAGTTAGTAAACAGACCAGCTTAGCAATTAGAAAATCCTAGGGCTAGTAGAAAATTAGTGTATTATACACCTGGAGGGATCATACTCTCCTTATCATGAAGATATTCCTGTAAGTCACCAGCATCAAGGCAGAGACTGAGAGTAACATTCTTCTGACCGTATATAGTATAACTTTGTTCTTGGCACTCATGCTTACGGTATTTACAATATTATAGTCTCTTATCTCACTAATTAAATTAATCTGGAATTACTTATAGACAAAGTCCATAAGTATCTGAACCTCTTCCAGGATGCTTTACAAACTGCATTTTAGACATAGAAATTATTCTGCGATTCTCTCAGTGAAATTAATTCCACACACAATATCTCCTAATGAGAGTCCACCAAACATTTCGCCATTGCAGACACTCATTAGCTTGCTCTAATTTACAGGAAGGAATCAGCATCTGCCAGGCAGCTCATGTACAAAAGATTCCTTTAGCATTTAGTGAATTTAGATGTTTCTAACTCCTCCTCACCTCCAAAGCACAGTCCCGCGCAGCAGGTATATTAGCATTAAGGTTCCTGGAGAACAGTCGCCTTCTGCAAGAGTACTCTAGCCCCTAACCAAAAAGTCCTGGGTTTCTGCTAAATGATTGAAGAATATCTTGTAAATCATTTACCTCTTCTGCTGCTAGTTTTCAGTTGATAGTGTTTACTCCGTTTCCAACAGGATGGCAAAGTTAAATTTTCATTTTGCTGAAAAAGAACAAAATACTGTGAGCTTTTTTGCTGGTTATTGCCTAATCTTTCCGGAACGAGCCGTTTCTCAATCCCATGCATCACAGATGTCCTGTCAGGCTCATATACACTGAGTGAAGTATTTGCATCCCCGAGCCTGCTGATAGAGTGAGCATGTTTGTCTACAAAGTGCTTTTAAATGAACTAATACATGATTCATGTGGACTCCTCTGAGCAGAACACCAATCTGTCTGGACACAGTTTGCTGTAGGCTTGACAATAGAATCATTTCTCTAGGTGAGACAGGTACAACCAACCTCTGGAAATGCAGGGAGCAAGCGGTACCCGTGGCCTGGTCCATCTGGACCGTGCATTGGGTCACCTCATGGAGCAGGACCGTGTCCTGTTTTGGAGGTTGTCTTTGAGATGCTCTTCAGGGCATCTCTCTTTGGATGCTTGTGACATGAGCTATGCACAATGTGTATCTGCTCAGTCATGCTTGAGCAGGAGAGGATAGTGTACTACCTTTATTATTTATACAGGGATACAGTAAGATTCTTTGCAGTTGAGAAGGAAAAAAAAATTGATCCCAAGTATACTGCTTCCTATTGAACTAAATAGATTTTTAATCGAGTCTCTGCTCCTTTGGGTAATTGACTTAACAGTGTGGGCAAATTAATTTCAGATAAACTATAGCTGGGATTTTCCAAGGAGCACGAGGGTGCTAGGGAGTCAGCTCCAGTGCAGCGAGAGCAGGGCAAATATCTTAATTCCTCTGGCTTTCCAGCGCAACACAAATGTTTAGACCTGGAGCTGAATTTGGAAGCTTTTATGCAAGAAAAACTCCTGCTGAAGACGGTCAAAACACTGATTAAGAAAAGACATCGGAAAATGGTTCGAAAAATTCCCAAATGCTCGCAAATGTGTTATACGCACATAACCTCCTCCCCACGTTTAATAACCTAATCTAAATGTCGCTCCTTGCAATGCTTTATTGTTCAAGGCTTTCTGTGATATTTGGCACGAGTACCTCATTTTGGATCTTATCTGCTTATAAAAGCCATTGAAACAAGTTTGTTTTCCGGTCACCCAACCAGAACCCCAGCCTAGTGGTGAAAGGCCGGAGAGTACAATTAGCATGGCTCTGCAGTTTTAAAATACTGACTTTGCTCTGCTCCAAAACAGATACCTCTGCTCATACTAAAGCTCTTTCTGTTGAAAAATCAGAGAACTCGGAGCGCTTTTAAATTCTATTTAAGTCATAAACAGACAGAAAAAAACGGAGCATCATGATTTGTACCTAAGAGGTTCTTGGGGTGTTGTTCCTGCTGTTTTCCCAAATCCGGAGCCCCAGGGAGACAGGGAAAGCTGCATTCCCTTGTCCAGGCTGGTAGCAAAGCAAAGGCCAGAGGAGGAGCCCGAGGGCTGTATTTTTAGATCCATTGGCTTTTGTCTTGTTGAGACAGGCAACTTTATACATTTTACCCGCCTCCCATGTCAATTAAATCCTAAATCTTTTACACAGGACAATGTACCTATGCTAACGTACAGAAGAAAAACTCCTTCCAGTATTTCTTAAGGAGATGAAAAATACGCATTTGAAGAATCTGTAGCTGCTTTTCATTGCTGAAAAATTATATTCTGCTGATTGAATACAATAAAACACCGTTATTATTAAATAAAGTCTAGTGTATGGAAAGATCTTGCATTACATATTTTGGTGCCTTAGTCATATAACTTCAGTAATTAAAGAGAAAATCAACTAAACAATAATTAAAAGGAAATTATTCCTCGGTTGCCAGTTGCAACCATCATGAAATCAAGGAACGTGACGAATAGTACTCTGCATTATTTACATGTTGGGAATGAAAGGATAAGTGTGTATCTTTATAATTTTTCTCCCTCAAATAAATCTCAGTAAAAATATTTGTAGTGCTGTCCAACAGAAGACGTTGTATTTTTCCTCTATGCAGCTGTTTGCAGAGCTGGTGGATTGAAAATATATCAGTCATATTTTCTCTGTTATTCTGTTATATCCTGTTAACTTGTCTGGTCTTATTGGTATATCCTGAGATATCATCCAAAGTTTTGAATTCTGATTGGACATGGGTTAGCAGCTGGTGGAAAAGGCACAGATGAAATGGTGTTGAGAGCTGGATGGCACCATGGTCAGGGAAGTCTAGCTTGGATTCGTGAACATAAAAGGTGCAAACTGGAGACAGAGGGAATGAATTGAAAGGAGAAGATATACCATTGCCACCTGAAAAGCAGGCAATGTTGTTCTGGTTTTGTCATCTAAATAGAAACTTTTGATTAGGAGATTAATTGCACTAGCAAAAAATTGAGCTCAGTAAGCTGAATTTTCCAAGTCCAGGCAAAAGCCTCTGTACTTTTTCCATGTTTCTCCAGCAAGAAGGATAGAAGTCAGAGAAGGTAAGGGAAACATCTTTTAAAAAATCTTTGGTGCTCCCCTCTTCCTTGTTTGGTTATTTGCCTGGGATATCAACAAGTAACCCAGGCTGTTATTCGGTTAATTATTTGGCTCCTTTATCACATGGGATGAGGGAGCCAGCTTTTCCAGCAGAACTTCATGCCAACTCAAATATTTTTTCCTTTTTCCCAAAGAAGTCTATTAATATGATATTTAATAGTTGCTAGAAATTGTCATGTAGAAGGAGGGAAGGGTTACCCGCAAAAGCTCTTGACTACTAAAGGGAATTTGGGATATTATCATAAATTCTTAAAATAAATATTAATCACATGGTTTAGCTGTTTTCCCTTCCTTTACTTTGTAAGTAATATAAAATTAAACACTATTTTAACAGTGCTTTCTTTTTTTCCCTTGTTGCTTAGCTCATTGCCCTCAAAACTTTGAACTCTACTTAGCTGTTAATTATTCTGCAGCGACAGAGTCCTATTAGCTCTTCTTACTGGTTTGGTCCATTAATTTTTTTTCCAAAACACAGTACCTGCTGCACGATGCTTTCTGACCCCTCCTCAAATGCTGAGCTGGACCTTCCCTGCGGGTCTGGAGGCCAAACCAACCTCTTTGTCCTGGCAAAAGAGGACAGTGGATGAACGTAGTCGATACCCGAGACTGGTGAGAAATGAGCTGGGTCGCTGAGAGTAACTGGGGGCACTGCAAAAAGTACCTGAAGGGGCATGGACTTGCTTTCTGCTCCCACTTAACACCGGTGTTAGTTCAGAATAAGCCTGTTGAAATTAGGGGAGTTATCCTGGCTTAACACCAGCGTAATTGAGAGCAGAATCTGGCCCCGTGCTCTTGGCATGACTACTTTTTTGGCAGATTTGGCCACTAATGCTCTCAATGGGTTTTGAGCTTATGTTTAATGGCATTACATTTATTTTAATATTTTTTAAATAGCTAGTGTAAATTGATTCCACTAAAAAAAAAAAGAAAAAAGAAAAAGCCCTTTACCTACCAGCGTTCATTTGTATTTCAAATGGCCCATTACATTTTCACTAACAATCATTAGAACTGTGTGAGCTTATTGAAGCTTGGTCTTGGACTGAAACTGTAAAAACTGCCAGCTCTGGATTTTTTTTGCAATGCTGAAAATAGCAGTAGAAAAGTGCTTTTTTTATTATAGCACATGGCTACGTAACCTGAAATACAGTGAACCTGCGGTGAAGAAATATGCTGTGTTATTTTTTTAGGTCCTCCAGTGGAAAACATGGGCATAGCTGGGATCAACTCTGATAAACTGATCAATATAGTAATACTAAATTAAGAATTAATTTTCAGATTTAGCCAGAGCCACTCACTGAAATATTAGTTTCTAGTCAAAGAAGCCTGACAAGAAGTTGGTTCAAAACTTCGAGAAGCCATAAGCACAGAAAGCAATTCAAGCATGAAAAAGAAAAAAAACCAACCTTACAAGGATTTCCACTCATGCCTGGTGATAATACTAAATGCAAAACACGGGACATAACCATCACAGCTAGAAGAACATGACCCTGATGTCTGTGTCAGCTGGTTCTGCAGCAGGGTGGAAAAACCACGTGGGAACCATAGGTTTTGGAGACAAGAGTGGAAAGGAGATGGAGCACCAGATGCTGGACCTGCTGAGCGTTATGTCCCATAGCTGCTCCAACAGAGCTCACCACCTATGTCATCTGAGGCCTCTCTCCAAGGCTTGGGATGATGCATTGGTTTGTCAGTCCTCTGGAAATGGGGTACTTCTTGGGGAGAGTGCAGACCAGCTCTATCTCCCCATTGCCCATCTGTCTTAACAGAGCAGCCCCTGCTCTGCTGCTAAGTCCTTCCATATTGCTAATCTTACCAGTTATAACTGTTATATTAATTCAAATGAGTAAAGGAAGAGCATTAATACAGGTATTTAGCCTTCAACCATGCTCAAAAGCTTTGTTGTTGTTCCTAATCACAGTAACACAGTGACTGAGTAAAGCAACATGTGAAAGTATGTTCAGCAGCCTGGGTGGACTGGTAACCTACTGGCAGTTGCAATACTGGTTTGACATCATAGATTCATAGAGGTTGGAAAAGACCTCCAAGATCATCAAGTCCAACCGTCAACAGGAAGCCATATACTAGCACAGAGCTATATAAGGTTGAACGGTTTAGTCCAGGTACAACTCAGTGGTCTCTGAACAAGCCTACTAGCAGAAATGGAGTGAACTTGAAGATACACAGAAAGTTTTTTGTCTGGTTGACTTAATTCTGTCAACCCCCACCAGTGCCCCTGTCCAGGGTCTCTTCCTTGGTATCTGCTTCTTGTCTTAAATATCTACATGTACTTTTTCAAGGATTTCTCATTAGCCTTCTGCTCTGCTTGTCTACCTGCCTTTCATATCCTGCAATACAGGTCAAAGAAAGCATAACGATATGAGTGTTAGGTTTTTACTATTACCAGAGAACAATCTCAGCTTTCTTTGTATTGAACTGCTCCATCTACCTATTTCTTGGCCAATTCAAGTCATTTTGAGTTGTATCGCTCTTGCTGATATTTTCTCCTTGCAAGCCTCCTCCCATGCTGTGCCATTGGCAGGTCCCATCCTTCTACATGACTTCTTCCAGGTCATTGATACTTAGAGTGAATAGTGCTGTCCTGACATTGATCTTCTTGTGCTCCAGTAGTCACTAAGAACAAGCAATATTAGGTTATAACATTGATTTCATGGATTTCAATTTTTTCCCAATCGTGTTCTTGTTAAGCACCTTGTAAAATACATCATGTCACATGCTCATCTCTTCGGTTTCATGGAGAAATGAATCTAATGCAGACAGTTGCTTTCATACTGGGAAAATTCACCCTGTCCAGTACCGAGGAGTTAGCAGTATTTAATTCATCCTTGCATACTCTGGGGAAACATGAGGGCATCCTATAGCATCCAGTATTTCAGATTACCATAATTTGAGAGCAGCCGGACAAGCTGGCTACTGAAAATGGGTATCACGATCTAATAAAAACCTAATAAAACTTTCAAAGTCACTCTCGCACTCTCAGGGGAGGATTATGCAATCCTTGCCACTGCAGCAGGAGCCCATCTCCTTCCAGCTAATCTGCTGTGAAAGCGAGGTGCAGGCAGAGCCTAAACAGGTTTTCATGTCCTCACCGATGAGTACTTCTCTTTTGGATGAGCTCTGAACACTTTTGGTAGGCATAGAAGTCACTAATAATACTTTACAAAGTATCTGTGCTGTGGTTTGATGAGAGAGGAGATAATGTGGCCATGAGGCTTAGGATGTATAAACACACACATCATTTCATTAAGTGCTCTTCCTAATTATTTTATATATTAATGCACTGCTGTCACTGCTGGCCAGATAGTCTTTCATGTGGAGCACAGAGCTAAAAAGACATCAAAGAAAATTTTGCTGCTTCCTTCAAAGTACAGTTTAGGAGGGTCTGTTTTCAGAAGCCAGTAGGACCCCTACATACAAGTATCCCAACACAGAAATGACAATCAAATGTCCAAATTGTTAAATACAAGTGATATTTGTAAAAGAACTGCTCCTAAAAATGGCGTGCTTTAAAATATAGTGGTTACAAAGGGAGGAGGGTCGTGTGTGTTTACCTGAGAAGCTGCTCAACCTGGTTTTGATGCCACTTAACAGAGAAGCAAGACCCAGTGGTTGCAAAGGTGGTGACAAAAATCAAACATAGCGTTCCTAATGGTGAGGCTTTCTTATTGCAAGATTTCACTGTTCTCAGGTACAAGATGGATATCAACATTTCCAATTCCTCTTAATAGGTCTGGTCACCACCAAAATACCTGTTGTCTTGACCCCACCCACACAGTCCAATGTACTGAGGTGAACAGAGATTGTGTGGGCACACAGATCTGCTTTATAATCAGTGCCAAAGAGCTGGGTGTGATGAGTCTTGTCTCCCTTAATCTTAAGTAAATTTGGAGTTCTTGTATTTAAGTCAACAGAACTTAGTCATTCTAGTTGACTTAGTTGTTATTAGTTCTAGTAGAACTTAGTAGTGTCTAGAGACAAAATAGGAGCATCTGACTCTTCCTTCATCCAAGTTTATGATATGCTATGAAAAGCTGCAGTAGAGAACTGTGAAATCAGGGAGAAATACTTTCGTTATTCTTTCTCAACCTTCATAATACCAAGAAAAATATTTTAAAAACTGTTTCCGTGACATGATGGATGTAAACCATTTAAAAGTTTTATTGAGCTTCACTCTAGTGCAAATCTTAAAAATACTATAGAAATTATATCAAGATTTTTAGTAAAGTTCCATGCAGTACTATAAGTAAATGTAAAATTGATTTCGTATTGGAAATAGATGCTAGGCAGATTTTGCATATGAAGAGCAATGAAATTACATTTATTGCTGTTTTGTTGTTTGGTTGGTTTTTTTTTTTTTTTTGTAAAAAAAAGCACTTCAGCTCAGGTAATAATTGTACAGTCTATTATAATGATCCCAGGAGGTGCTTAACAGTACTGCAATTCTAAGTTTTTACACTTTTATTTTTCATTTGAAGAAAAACTTGTCACAATAAAAGTGATGCATTAACAGAACATCACTTCCTTCTTTTTTTTTTTTATTATGCATATTTAGATTATTTCCATGAAATTGCTTATCAAATCCCATAGGCCTTTAAAGATAAGTGAACAGTTACCCATTTGTGTTAACTCTGGGATATTGTGCAAGAATTTGTGATGGGACAATGAGAAGATAAAGCACTCTCTGAGATTAATATCTTGTCTTTTTTTGCATCGAAGGGCCAGGTTTTTAAAGCTCTGTAAAGATCGAGTGATCAGTGTCCCGTGGTGTATTGAGGACAACTGGATTGTCACAACAGGAATCAGATTCTCTGCGGATCAACCATTCTCATTAGTTAGTCTCTCTATATTTATAGGTGTTTAAGTACTTTAAAAAACCTGGCTCTGAGGTTTTAAAACACTGTTGTGCTTCAGCAAATAAACTCACTGTAGCTATACTCTTTGTTTTAGGATTATAAAAGTTTGATTTCACACACTACTTTTATTTTTCTTCCTTAGAATCATTTAGGTTGGAAAAGACCTTTAAGATCTTTGAGTCCAACCATTAACCCAGCACTGCCAGATCACCACTAACCCATGTCCCTCAGCACCACATCTCCACAGCTTTGAATCCCCTCCAGGGATGGGGACTCCACCACTGCTCTGGGCAGCCCTGTCCGATGTGTAATAATGTTGACACATTACAAAGCGAATCTCCACACACAAGGTAGTTTAGCATACTCTTACTATGGTGGCCCTGCAGAAACAGCAGTGAGAAGCATCATGTGTTAGCCCTTCAAACAAACCTGAGTGACCTGTGATTCTGTCATTGATCAAGGGTGTGGGAAACCGTGTGCTGGTGGATAAATGAACCCAAGCTGGGATGATACAGTGAGAAGTAAGCTGTAGGGTGTTACTGGATTCCCTAAAATTGAGCTGGCCATTGAACTCCTGTTCGCTCTACTTTGCCCTAGTGAGGCCACATCTGGAGTACTACATCCAGTTCTGGGCTCCCCACTTCAAGGGTAACGGGGAACTACTGGAGAGAGTCCAGCAGAGGCTACAAAGATGCTGAGGGGACTGAAGCATCTCTGTGATGAGGAAAGGTTGAGAGCCCTGGGCTGTTGAGCTAGAGCAGAGAAGCCTGAGCGGGGATCTGATCAATGCTTATCAATATCTCAAGGGCAGAGGTCAAGAGAATGGGGCCAGACTGTTTTCAGTGGTCTTTAGTGAGAGGACAATGGGCAATGGGCACAAACTGGAACTCAGGAGTTTCCACATGAACACCTCTTTCATGTGAGGGGGCAGAGTCCGGGGAAAGGCTGTCCAGAGAGGTTGTGAAGCCTCCTTCTCTGGAGAGATTCCAAACCCACTTGGACACAATCCTGGGCATCCTGCTCTGGGTGACCTGCTGGAGCAGGAAGGTTGGACGAGAGGTCCATAGCAACCCCTACCATGCCACGATTCTCTCTGGCTGTTTGCAGGGACAGTGCATGTTGAGGTGGCCATGATCACTGGGATGGAGATGAGCAGTGAAGCGGCGGCTCGTGCCAGTCACAGCACATTGGGCAATGTTCAAGGCTGTCAGCTCGGCTGTGCCCAGCGCTTCCAGGACTAGTGAGCAGGACACATCTACAAGGGCACATTAAAGATTTAGAGGAAGGCACGCTGCCGTTCATCTGCTGCCGCCGTCGTAGCACCAACTTTGAACACACTTTGCCCCAAGACTCTCTTGCGGCGCTGAACTGTGTCAGCGAGTGGTGCCAGCTGAACTCATGCAGTAAAGAAGAGTGATTATACATCCTGTATGTAATCACGGAACATATGTTGGAATGGCACATGAAATCTGGCACACTTTACCCATGTAGTAAAGACCAGGAAAATTATGAACAAGCTACAGAAGGAAAACAACTTGCCAAATTTTCCCAAACCAAGCAGGAGGTTCCAGCGAGCTGGAACTCCACACGATATATTCTTGAGGGGGTTTTGGAACAGAAACCTGGACATGTCTATAGCATGTTGGCAATGCTCATGATATAAAGAGCAGATGTCCTCACCTCCACCCACATGATTATGGCTGCCAGTTTTTCTAATATCTTCTGCCTGATGAACTGTCCAGTTACAAGAATTTAGGCAGCGAAATATAAATGATATTTCTGAATTAGGGACGTTTTGCTAGATATTAACCTCCCAGAAATACGCAATAAGGCAGCACTGGTCAAAGGAAAAAGAGAAAGAAAACAAAACCAAACCATGATTTATCTTGGGGAGGAAATTTTGATTGTTAGATATCACATAAATAGATATATATTTTTTAAAATAATTTTTTGAAATATTATAATTGTTACAATTGATTAAGGAGTCCAAAGAATAAGAGGAGAAATTCCTGCTTTGAGATAAGAGAAAAAACAGCTTGGAAAGTATTAGGCGTAGGAGGAATTACAGGGCAAGTTGTTTTCTAGATGGAAATGGTAGACCAACTGTCAATAGGCAGAAAAGATGAGAAAGTTGAATAAATATTCTTATTCTGCAATGCAGAAAGGAGTGAGATTTAGTACTCCTATCAAACCTTCCATGTCCATTACAAATCAGCGCGATGGGAAACAACAGCTACTAAGGACAGTGCCATGTGAAATGCTGCCCTGGAAACCAAATTATTCAATTAATGAAGCACTAAAGGGGGAAGCCCCACGGCTGCTGGTCGGTGTGGTTATCACTGCTCCGTGACTTGGTAATCAGCACATGGTTCTGAAGCCAGTCACTTAACAAGCCCCAAATTGTCAACTGGAATCAGGACTTACCATCATTTGGCAGGTTTCTCGGCGTGGTTCAATTAATCATGTGTATCCACAACCTGGAAGAAGGCATGAAATCATTGACGAATAGGGTACCGATGTGCGAGGATGGCAGACAGGGAGGAGGACGGGGCATTGGAGGCAATAACTGAAGGACACCTTAACCATCAAGTTGGGCAAGGAGCTGGCCTTGGGCTCCCAGCATGACACAGCGGCTAGAAGGGGGAGCACTGGGGTACCAGCTGAGCTGGTCATGTGGACCTTGTTATTTTAGTTCATTACTGGGCATGCCTGGGTATTTAGGGATGGCACCGGCTGCTGACCACAAAGGCTGTAGTTCAGTAGAAGATGTTTCTGAGGGGAAAACAGCCTAATGATTAATGAACATATAGCTTATAGGAAAAGATTTCATGGTTTGGTTTATTTAGCTTATCAAAGTGAAGGTTAAGGATGATTTGGCCACGGCCTACACACACCCACATGCTGAAGTGAACTTTAATAATGGGTGTTTTCATCCATCAGACAAAGATATAACAAGGTCAGTGGCTGGAAATAAATTCACAAGAGAGTGATGAGCTGGCACAAGGGTGTACTAGGAAGTGTGGCAGGTCCTCTAACTTTAATTATATTTAGGAGGTGTTGTTTTTCTCAAAAACATGTTTTTCTAACTCAGGCTGCTAGAGGAAATTCAATGCTGAGGCCAAACTACCCTATCACAGTCAGTCCTTCTGGCTTTGCAATTTATAAATCTGCTAGTGTGAAAAAGGACACACTGCCAGTAAACCAGTGTTCACAGCTCATACTAAAAAAAAACCAACCCAGTAACAGCTATTATTTGTTACCAAAGCATATTTATAAATACGGAAGAAGCCTGCACCCTGGCAGACGTGCTGGCAGGAAGCACGATGCTAGTGCTGCTCCTGGGATCTTCTCCACAGACACTGTGGCTGGAAGCTTGGGCAGCCAAAACCATCCTCCCTACACTCCTTCTGCGTGCAGGGGCCATCCCGCAGCAAGGTCCTTCCCTCCCCCTTTGCAAAACTCCAAACATTTTGGGGAAAAAAAAAATAACAATTGCCACAGGCCACTTTAAATGTCTTTCAGTGCATCAAGCAGATGTCAAGCAGGATGAGTTGGTGGGTTTCATGCTGCTGACGGCACAGAAAATTATTGGGAAACAAAGGTGAGCTCATACCCACATTGTATATGATGGAGCTGGTGACTTCCCTGGTGTGACATTGGCTGGGGAGACAAATGTCCCCTGGGAAGGGTGGATGAAGCAGCCAAAATGGTGGGAGGAAGGAGGTGGTTGAAATATCATCACTTTGTCCCACATGGGAATGGGAGATGAAGACAAGTGCATCTCTCGCCTTCTGCGTGAGCCTCTCCAGAAGCTACTCTGGAGCATCCCAAACGGCAGCCCTGCACGGCCCCTTCTCAACCCGTGATGTTAGTCTGGCAATTTCCCTTCACTTTATTGGCTTAGCGTAATTAAACTTTAGTTATCACTTTCCTTCCAATTACAGATTTATTTTTACTACTGGAATAAATAAAATAACGGGGGCACTGGGAGCAAATGGAAATGGCAAGGGGGAAGTTCCTTCTCAATTAAATTTCTTTGGTTAAATCTTGTGTTCTGCAAAACAAATCAAGCTGGTTCTGGTTTGCAGCCACTGGATGTCCAAAAAACTAGTTCTTATTATAATGTACAAGAGAGACATGGACCGAAATTTGTCCTGAAAAAGAAAGGCTCCCATTAAATGAAATAACTGAGAATACGTGAGAATGAGATTTCTAAAAACACAGTTATACAAGAAAGGAGTCTGCAACTTCTGCGTCAAGTTTATCAAGGCACTCCAGTTCTCTTGCAGCGTATAACCTATGTAAATAGCACCAATAAAAATACACCAATTTCCATCTCTATTTTGATTACCTTACAGTGAGTACAGAATATAATAAACTCCCAGTTCCATAATGAATTCAAATAAACAAACAACTACCCTAATCCCCAAGCAGGCCTTCCCTAAACGAAATTGAGAATAATTTGGGGATATAAACTCTCTCCGTGTTATTCGGGAATGCGTGTTACATTAGCGTCGTTTGGTTTTGCTGGTGTTATGTGTATGATATTGGTTCCCGATGAATAGCTTGAAACAACAGTCAATTGGTAAGTAAGGGAGCGAGCGCAGGGGTTTTTTTTTCCATGCAAAGGAAGGAAGTAATTTGCATTTTCATCCCATTAATTTCTCCCCTTAAAACAGGTAAAAAGGGAAAAGGAAATAGCTTCCGACACAAAATGCTTTTGCCCAGTGGAGTTCTGGTAATAAAGAGGGAAAAAATGCACGAGATAATTGTTCACACTTTGCAGAAGTGCCCCGTAGCTCTTGGCGGGGAGCTTGGCAGCTCAGCCCTGGGGGAGCGGGCTGGGGGCTCCCCGCATCCCACAAAGAGCGGGAGCAGGCGATGCTGAGCTGGAGATACCTTCTCCCTCACATTCCGATGTGTCCTGAGCAGCCTTTATAGATTACCCAGTATTTAAGAGGACAAATCGCAGCCGAGGAGGGTCTATTTACCTTGCATTAGGCACGGAAAGCCTGTAGGGGGAGATTTCTTATTACTCTTTAAAGTAAGTGAAGCGGCTGAAGGGTTGTGATGCTTATGGGTATTATTTCTTGCTGGAGGTTTCCCTTCTTTAAAGGCTTCAGCCTTTAAATTAGATGAAAAGACCAGATGCTGCTGCAATATTAAATCTAAATAGATTTTTAATAAATATATCTAGTACTTAATATAAAGATATAATATTAAGTTCTCATCTAAATTAGCAGCTCTAATTGTTTAGGAGTGGTGATTTCTAGTCTTTAAACCTATACAAGTTGCAAGGAACCTGAGACCCTTTTCTGTCCCTGGGTTGGCCCAAAGAAGAAAGGTGAAGAGAAAGGTTTTGAAGAAAGGGTGAGAGAATTGGTGCTGTTCAGCCTGGAGAAGAGGACGCTCCAGGGAGACCTTCTTGTGGCCTTCCAGTACTTAAGGAGGGCCTACAAGAAAGATGGGGACAATCTTTTTAGCAGGGTTTGTTGTGACAAGACAAGGCGTGATGGTTTTACACTAAAGGAGTAGAGGTTTAGACTAGACAGAAGGAAGAAATTGTTTACACTGAGAGTGGTGAGAGCCTGTCCCAGGTTGCCCAGAGAGACGGTGGCTGCCCCATCCCTGGCACCATTGCAGGTGAGGTTGGTCGGGGCTCTGAGCAACCTGCTCTAGTTGCAGATGTCCCTGCTCCCTGCAAGGGGGTTGGACCAGATGACTTTCAAAAGTCCCTTCCAACCCAAACCAGTCTATGTTTCTATGATAACCTTCTAGCTCTCTTTTGGAGAGATTTGAAACATGAACCACGGAGGGTTCAACCCCCAGGGTGTTCCCAACTACTTTCATTTTTTTTCTTAAACATCTCAACATTTTAAAGCAAATATCCTTACAGAGACAGTGTAGATGTAGTTCTGAGGGACGTGTTTTAGTGGTGGACTTGGCAGTGCGGGCTTAATGATTGGACTCAATGATCTTAAAGATCTTGTCCAACCTAAACGTTTCTTTGATTCTACAGTATTTCCAACCTGGATGAGCAAAGGGAGGGCAACTGAGCTGGCAGGGGCCTGGCTCAGGTTCTCTCTGTGTCATACCCCCTAGCACACCAGTTTCAGCTTCTCTTTCCCCTTTTGCAGGAGACCTGTGCAACTGCAGCGCCGTGGGGAGCATCAGCGCGGCCGAATGCAACGGCACGACGGGGCAGTGCCCCTGCCTCGAAGGCTACGCGGGGCTGCGGTGCGAGAGCTGTGCTGAGGGCTTCTACCCCGAGCCGAGGAGCCAGCAGTGCCGTCCCTGCGGCTGCAGCCCCGCCGGCTCCAGCAGCGCCCGCTGCGACAGGTACGTACAGCCCTGAATCGCCGAGCCTGCCCAGGGAGCGCGCTGTGTGCGTGGCACCGGGATTCGGGGATGTTCTGGGATTCGGGATGCGCAGCAGGCAAGAATGGATCTTGTCATCTGGTACTAGTATTTTAAAGAAAAAAGAAAGAAAGAGGAAAAGGCAGGAAGGAAGCTGGCCTTATAAAAATTCATGAAGTGTGTTTTTCCTTTCTTTCAAGATCTGGATTATACAAATATCCCTAGCTGTGGCAAAAGCCCCGGCAGCCCACAAGGGAGTGAACTTGCATTTCTGAGTTGTAGGGAGGCAGAACCTCTCCTCTGAAGCCTTGCGCATCCATTAGTCCCTATCCATGGGGCTGCCTTCACGCTTCGGCTCAGGAGGGGAGCGGAGGAGCTCTGGAGAGGTTTGTTTTCCAAAGGGATACTCGTTACACCAGAGGGAAGCGAGGCTCTGTGCTCTGCCCTCGCCTTGCCTGGTGTTTAACCCTGCCGCCTCCTCGCCTTTGCTGCATTAAGCAAGTCACCGTAGCTGATGCTTTGAGCTCTTATATAATTAATGCGTTCCTCTTCATTTCACCTTACCTACCCTCACATCTTGCCTTTTAAAAGCTGGCATGCAATTATCTTTTTTTTCCTAACTGGTGATCCGTCAGTCATTAGAGATTTGTTGCTGAGTTGAGGGTTTCTCTGTATTCCTGCAAAGATCAGTCTGAGCAGCAGCCTGACCAGGGTCAAAAGATGACATCCCCTCAACAAACCACCCTGCATCCTTTAGATATGGTGTTGGGTGATATGGTTTAGGGGAGATCTTTGTAGAGTAGGGTTGATGGTTGGACTCGATGATCCCAAGGGTCTTTTTGAACCTGAATGTCAGCAGAAAGTCAGCAGCGAAGGTGTTCCTGGAGCCCAGACCCTTCTGCAGGCCCAGCATGGGAAGTAATTCCTGTGTGCAGATGCAATGGGCTCCTGCTGCGCTGGTTGCCTTGCGCTGGTATCAGCCTTGTTGTCTTTTAGGGCTTGGTCCAGGCTCAGCATGTGTTGAACACCTGCACTTCCCTGCCAAGGCTGGGGCTGAGTCAGAATCGAAATGCTCTGCAGCGACATGCCAGTTGTAATTATTTTATACATTTATTTTTCTTGCCAAACCCCCAAACCCTCTGTTGATGTCCTTCCTTGTTTCAATGCTGCATTCTTCTGCTTGCATAAGCTCTGAAAAATCAGAAAAGTAATGCTGCAGTTGAATACAGTGACCTTCTTACTAAAAAAGGTGATTTTTGGGGGTGGAGAGTGTAGAGTGTTTTCACTTGTTTTTTTCAGTTGTTGTTCTAGGTATGGGAAGATGTATCGTGAAGCATCAGGGTTTGCCACATACTAGAAAATCTGAGTTTGGTCAGATCTATTGGAAATGCAAATTGGACAGAAAGACAGATGGGGCACATCTTATCTTTGAGGGCTGGGAGAGGAGGGAGGTGCTACTGGGATAACTGGGAGGGAGCGTTCTTGCCCTCATTCTGTGCTTTGCCCGCTGCCCAGTGACTCAGATGTGGCTGACGTCTACTGATGTCTCGCTGCATGGAGCAAGCCAAGAAACGCCCTTGGGAGCTTCAGGTGAGATGCTCCAATTGTAAAGGAGAACAAGGTGGAGTTCATGTGCATACGGAGCCATTGTGCCCAACACCAACATGTGGACCCAGAAACGGCAGGAGGATCTCCCTAGCTTCTGCTCTTCAGCACCATCTTAGAGCTTTGAAGGACATGGGAGATGCAGATCCTCAGGCATTTAGAAAGGGCAGCAAAGGGCAAAATTTGAGGAAGACTTGGAGAAGAGGACTGCAGTTAACAGAGACGGTTCTGTGTTTCTCTGCTCTGCTCATTGGGGTTTGCTGCAGACAGAGATGACCTCTGGGTGTTTAAAAAGAGGAAAATTAGGTCAGTTGTCTGTGTTATAGGGCTGGGGGCATCGGTATGGCTGTGAGACGGGCAGCCTCACACATAGCGATGTGCATGGGATGAAAATAAAGTCAGATGCAAAATCTGGCGGGGCAGGAGCACGGCCTGTGTCCCTGCATTAGGGTCTGTCCCAACAGTGGGAGAACCTCTTCTGCAGTGCAGGGACATGTGTGTGCAAACCCGGGAGTGAGATTTTTTGACCCTTGTTCTGGGAACGTTGGGTCTGGAGCTCTCTGTTTGACATCCACGTGCCCCTCTGGGCAAGCCCTGCTTGGGATGAGGCACACAAGCGTTGCCCGACACCAGCAACCAGCTTCTGTTCCGTTGACACTGAAAATACTGCAAGCTGTATTCTTTATTTTTTTTTTTTTTTTTTTAAAGCACCCGCCCAACTCTAACTTGCACAAGTCAATTCCTGCGCGCTGGCTTGAGAAAAAAGCCACCGCTGCTCAGATGAGTCTCTGAGTCAAACAGCAGCGTAATTTTGGACTCTGACCTTTTTGACAGTGGCTGATTGGAGAGGCAGACTGCCTGAGGGCTCAGCTCTGGGGCACACACAACATGCCTGATAGGTTTCAATCAGCTCGCCCAGGCTTTTGTAAAACGGGCTTTTAAAGCACCACCATATGATGGTTGTTAGTATTATTTCTAGGCATGCTCCATGGCCGACCAGATGGCACACCCAAATACACTGTTTATTAACCAGACCTCAAACGCAGACCATCAAATAAAAATAAAAAAAATCCCTTTCCCGAGGCAGACAGTTGATTTTGGGAGTGAACATTGACCTGACACGCTGTCGCTATGAATGGGCTCCATGGCCACTAATCAAAGCTCTGTTTTGGTGGTGTTTTAAATTTCATTATCTGGGGAGATCCGCACAGATCCCCCTCTGAGATGGCAGAGGATTTCTGTGCTCTGCTTTGGGTGATTTTTTTGTTAGATGAAAAGCTGTGCGCTGTTGAAGCTGGAGCTTGTTGTGGGGCTGGACACAATCCTGGGCTGCTCGGAGAGGGCTGACGCATCTCGGAGAGGGGGAGTGTGTTGTCCTTGTTGCGGTAACGCCTAGAAACCTCAGATAAAACCACATTTCACTGGGCTGGATGCTGTGTTGATGCTTGCTAAAGATAGCTGTGGCCTGGAAGTGTTCACAGTCCATAGAGGAAGGGTGGAGAAAGAAGCTGAAGCTTCGGGGGCCATGGTCAAGGTCACAGAGTAGCGGAGAACAAGGACCGTGACTCATGTGGGTGCAGAGGCTGAGCTGGAAGGGCTGTGCCTCTGCTGCTAAGCTGAGGGGACAGTGAGAGATGGTGGCCCCAACCCGGGGCTGTCCCCCAGCAGCTCTCTCACCATCTTTTGGGCACCTTGAGTTGAAAGCTGTGTTGTCCATCCATCTGTCCTCTTCTGAGGGAGCAGGAATGTCCATATCTGGTGGAGGAGGAAAAGATGAAAGCGATGATGCTGGAGAAGGTCACCATGGCCAGGCTGGCCAGCCCACATCTCCCAGGCTTGCATTTATGTTTCTTTTTTTTTTATGTGAGCCAGAGTCCTGTGCCTGAACTCTCATCTCCCCCTTCTTATGGCCAGGCAAGGAGCCAGAGGCAGCAGAGGTGGTCGGGGGGACATGGTGGTCTCCATCCCTCCCAGCCGGGGCAGCAGTGGGAGCACTGGGGCTCCTCGCAGTGCTTCTGCCGTGCCCAGCACACCCCTGCCCTCCGCACCCTGCGGGGTGGCTTTGCCCAGAATGCCACTCGTGTCCCCAGGTGACTCCTGGCATGACAAGCCAGCACAGTGGCTGTTCCCTGCGGGACGTGGAGGGAAGAGGTTTGGATCTGGGGAAGCCTCTGCAAAGCAGCAATCGTGCCCGGACATGAGGAGCTGCACAGGCGCAGCGGTTTAAATGCGGGCGGAAATAATTTTCCTGTGCAAACCTGTCCTCTGGCTGATTTATTTAAAGTTGCAGGGCTGCAGAGCCCAGCCTGAGACAGGCAGCGGGTGGAACGCTGCTGGTGAGCAGGAGATTTCAAATGATGCTGCATTTCTTTTATTTATTTATTTTTACCCTGCTTGCAGCACTGGTCAGCCCCACACCAGGCTGCAGATGTGGGTAAAATCTGGCCAAGGGTAGCCCAGTGCGTCCCAGTGGCCTGGGCACCGATGGCTCGTCTGCTGTGGGCTCGTGCAGGGAGGGAGAAGGGGTATTACCCTGATCTACCCCTTGCAGGACATTCATCTGAGGCTTTCCTAGCCTGGCCCGTGGGATATTGTGACTTTTCTCCAAAGTGTGGTGCCACAGGAACAGCATGTTTAGAATCATAGAATGGTTTGGGTTGGAAGCGACCTCAAAGATCGTCTAGTTCTAACCATGGCAGGGACACCTCCCTCTAGATCAGGCTGCTCAAAGCCCCATCCATCCTGACCTTGAACACTCAGCCCATGAACAACTGTGGGGTGCTCTTGCACCCCACAATTTGGGATGTGAAGCAGAGCAGATGCTCTGAGGGACCGCTGCCTGGCACTGCCCGGTTTCCCTGAGAGGTTCTGTCCTTTAACTTACCCCAGTTCTAGGGCAGACAAGGTGATGTCCCCTTCATCTTCTGTTGCACTGTTACTTGCGCTAGTGAGGAGGAGAAGAGCTGCGGCCGTTGTGGGTGTTCCCATGTGGATTAGCTAAACCTGGGTTAACCATCTCATCTGGGTTAGGTTTTTTCCAGTTCCCTCAAAAAGCTCTAAATGACACACATATAATACGCTATCATTGTCCCTAATGAAAACAGGCACAGGTTAAACTGGGGTCTGTGAATCAAGTTAAGCCGCTCCCTCTGCCCGTGCCTCAGTTTCCCCACAAGCAGGAGGGCGATGGGCAGCAGAGGCTCTGACGTGCGGTACCTTTGGCTCGTGGCTGGCACTGGAAGGCTCTGTCCCGCTGTGCAGCCCTCTGCTCCCTCGCTAACCGAGCAGCCTTTCCTTACCGCTGGCTGGCGAGACGGCTCCGCAGCTTGTGATCCCAGTTCATGCTGCGGGCTCGGCATAAGTCGTGTTAGAGAGAGCTCCCGTCACTCATTTCTGCTTAAAAAAAGAAAGGTGAAAAAAGAGGATGCTTGCGTATAAATGCCAGGCTGTTAATTCAGGGCTGTTTGGCCCCCTCAAGGGAATCTCGTGCTTTGTGTTCGTATTAAGAATTAAAGCAGAGTGTCCCTGAGAGCGTTCGTACCCGGCTGTCCCCTGGAGCAGGGACGCTGCGGGGCTGGTAGCTGGGAAGTCACATCCCTGTGTGCCTTCTTTGTAGGGCTTCTCTTTGGAGGGGCTGATCTTGTGACCCTTACTCACAGGGGTTCGCAAGAGTCTTGCTGGTGAGGGTAAGGTCAGCAGCTCTGGACAGTGTTCTTTGTTAAAGGTCTTTGAATAAGCGCCGGGGTTTCTGAAGGAGCTTGGGCAGCTGGGCTGGGAGAGCTGCACGCTGGGTTTGCAGAGGTGGTGGGATGTCAAAAGATGCAAAGAGATGATGGGGAGCGATAAGGAACATGGGTCCTGATGGCCTTGGGAAGCACCCAGGTGGGTCACGGACTAGATGCACCTGGAGCCTCATGTGGTGTGAAGCTACACAAGTCTGAATTTGGGGAGGTTTTGATTCAGAAAATGCAGATCCATTGAAATACAAGTGTTTTGTGGAGCTTCATCAGCCTGGGCAGGAAAGGTGCTTGTGGTGATAGTTTGAGATGAGAGACACCTCATCATTCCCAGGGCTTCTGCCCATCCCAGCTACAGGAGGTTATTCAGGGGAAGGTGGTGGAGTTCTCATTTTGCATAGAGAAAATTTTCATTTTGTCTTTAGAGTGTGATGACACTTCTGAAATGTGTCTTCTTTGCATGGGAACTGTATTTCCATTCTACTGTATTTCAGCAGTCCAGCAAACTGCTGGTCCTTTCCTTTAGAGATAAGACCTTGGGAGCCCAACTCTTCAAGGACTTATTTTTAAAAAAATCCCCAAGCACCTTCTTCCCCCCTTTTCCTTGCTTTCCCTTTTACAGACTGGCTGAGCGCAAGGACGGCTCATGATCTCCCAGTAATGCCTTGTCAGCATCACTCTGCAGAGAACAGATATTTTTTTTTTTTGTAGTGGAAATTGTTACATGTGGACGTCATAAGAGCAGAAGAACACCCTGTTAGAGCATCTTTTTCTGTGTGCTTTAATTATCTCCATCTCTCTCCTATTACAGTCTTATATCTGATTAGCTCTCCTCCTCTCTTCTCCCACAAGCAGGTAAATATTATTCCTGCACCCGTTTTGATTTGGTTGCAGACAGGGATGGGAAGTGAGGGAGTGACTGGACACAGCAGCAGCAAAAGGTGGATTGTTATCATCTCCCCTACAGTAATTGCGGCTTCACAGAAATCCTGTGATTTTGTTGATTTTCCAGCAGGCTTTGCTGTTCCTGTGTCTCTTGCAGACTTGCTGCTTGGGTAAACATTGACTGCCCTCAAAGAAAGAAAATTGGCTCAACTTTTTAAACTCTTTGTGGCTGAATTCTGGTTTGGTGGTGGTGCCCAGCCTGACTTCAGGCCTGTGAGGAGGCATCGGTAAAGATCTGGGGCAGGAGGGATTATGTTGGGCAAACCTGCTGTGTCTGGCGGGGACCTAGGACAAGAAGGAATGGCCGCAAGTTGCACCAAGGGAAGTTTAGATTGGGTATTAGGAAGAATTTCTTTGCTGAAAGGGTTATCAGGCATTGGAACGTGTTGCCCAGAGCAGTGGTGGGGTCCCCATCCCTGGAGTTATTTAAAAGAGGTACAGACGTAGTGTTTAGAGATATGGTTTAGTCAAGGACTTGTCAGTGTTAGGTTAATGATTGGACTTGATGATCTTAAAGGTCTTCTCCAATCTAGGCAACTTTGTGATTCTGTGGCCAGCCCTGTCTCCCTGCCTTCCCTGTTGATGTGTCCTTAGTGTTGAGGTTGCCCATCCCATCCCCATGCTGCTGTCATCTCCAGGGGATGCTCTGGGAAGCCGGGACCCAATGTTTGGGGTTGAGACTTTGTAGTTAGTTAGGTTTTTGCTGCTTCTCCTTGTGCCAAACCGTAGAGGATCTCATCCAGCCTCGCTTTCTAGGGCCATCATGATCTTCCCATCGCTTCCGCCCTCCCCAGCCACCAAGGTCCCGGCGGGTGGTGCCGGGAGGGCACCCGGAGGAGGCGTCACAGCCCCGGGCTTCCCCAGCAGCTCGGGGCATCCTGAGCGGGGGAGACGGGGCCATGGAGGCGGCGGTGGCCAGACAAGGTGGCCCTTTGACATGTACAGAATGGCCTTTCAGAGCTGTGAAGTGTCCCTGCTCCGTCGAGGGCTGCCATATAAACAGATGCCGTCCCCGTGCACAAAGCGAGGAATGCGGCGCACAATGGCCCAATGTTTGCCGCAATAAAGCCCCGCTTCTTCTGCCCTCCACAAAGGCAGCTCTGAGCGGGGTGGCGGGCGCGGGGCTCGGCCGTGGTCGCACTAACCCCGCCACCAAAGCGTTTTGGCTGCTGGTGGCTTTGCTTTGAGCCGAGGGAGCCAAGAGATGAAACCCAACCATGTGCTACGTGGGGCTTTCTCCTGCTCTCCACTTCCCCACGTGCCGATTATTCAAATTAAATTGACCTCCAGGAAAATCAACACGTGGGTTACGAGGGTTCTTGGTTTGCTCGGAATGAGCGTTAACAGCGTTGGTTTTCCATGGAAGCATCTTGGAGTGTTTAGCTTTCAAACATTCTCTTTCCTGCGTTGCCCAGAAAAACGTAAGAGAGATTTCTCCCCTGGCTGCTGTCAGACATCACAGAAAATCAGCACAAAAGGAGCCAGCCTCGCTGGAGAAACGCACCATTTTTAGCGACATCTCTTCCTAATCTTGTGCAGCATCCTTTTGTCTTATTCCATCAAAGTGTGACAAAGCCTTTTCAGGAGGGTTGTTCTACAGATGCTCGTAGTTCAGCAACACGTTTTCCCTCATTCATATGGAGCTCTGTCATTGCTGTTAATTGTCTATGTTACAGGAACACCTCCGGGCCCTGCTGGGATGAATGATGGGCATCCCTGTAATCAGAGGATTACAAGGCAGTGGCCAGGAGGGGATGGCGGGGGCAGGATAAGCTGGAGATGCTGCTGGGCTCATGGAAGGGCTGGCTGGAGCCTTTGCTTTCTTCTCTCTCAGGGCAGCATGTCCCCTCAGCAGCTCTTCTGGGCATGGTCCTGGCAAGCGATGTGGCCTTGGGAGATGCTGTGGTGTGATGAAGACAGTAAACGTATCTGGCAAAACTCCCCTTTAAAACCATGGTGGTGTTTGTGTGGCTCATCTGCATGGTATGCCCTGGTTTGAGACCCATGGGAGTTCCCTTCTTCTCTAACTCTGCCTCAAAATCTTACCAGTCTGGTATGTTTTAAAAATAAAGGCACCAGGCATGGTGCTGTGCCGTTTTGGCTGGCTCTGCCTTGGTCCGGCAGCCCCTGGCTCTCAATGGCAGCTGGGAAAACATTCAAAATGAATTTCTCCCTTCCCTCCTCTACAGGAAGAAAAAAAAAAGGAAGAAAATAAATGATTAGAGCTTGCAAAGGGTTTTCTGTTACACCATTAAACTGTGCACAGCATGCCTCCAAACAGCCCTTAAGGCTATGGTCCTTCGCCTGCCCATCCATCTTGTGTCTGTCATGTCCCTGCTAACTCAAGGATGTTTCTGTGGAGGAGGAGTGGAGACCCATTGCAGATGAAACCATCACGTTGTGATCTGTCTCAGATCACAGATATTTTAATGCTTTTGTTGTTTTCTTTTTTCCTTGTGATGAGGCCTCGAGTTCCCACGTTGTCCTGTGCCAAGCAGTGCGGGGTTAGGACATTGCCCAAGCTGCCAGAAAGAGCCTGTTCCATTGGTGTGTCCTTCCCTGACCATCAGACCTGGCAGAAAATTACCTATAGGATGCTCTGTGGCTTCACAGTTATGGATGTTCCAAACCTGGAGGTGTTCAAGGCCAGGCTGGACGGGACTTTGAGCAACCTTGTCTAGAGGGAGGTGTCCCTGCCCATGGCAGGGGGAGTGGAACTACATGATCTTTGAGGTCCCTTCCAACCCAAACCATTCAATGATTCTCTAATTTAGGCCAGGCATGAGAGGATTTTGGAGGTCTTACCTGTTCTCTGTGCTCTGCTCCTAGGACGCTTCCAAGTGGGGTCAAAATATAATCCTCCCATTTAACAACAGCCAGAGGAATGCACAGACGGGGGGTCTCTGTTGTATCCCCTTAAGTTCTGTAGCTGTAAAGCTGCAGTCCCATGTAAAATCCCACCACGGGGAACGTTTGGTTGCCGCTGGTGGCACAAATCACTTGCTGGGTGATGGGGTTTCCCTCATCTTGAGGGGTGGAAGTGAAATCAGACTGGCTTTTGCAGACATATTTTGGGGTGTAGGCTGTTCTCCTTTGCCCAGTGTTTTGCTTTTGTTTAGAACCCCCTCCCCAGCATCTGCTGGCGTGCCGCTGCCCTGGGTGGCCACATCCAGCGGGTGCCATCCAGCCCCAGGCTATCGCCCTGCAGGCATGGAGACAGCAGCTCCTCAGGCATAACATGAAGCCCAAGGGCTGAGGGCGATTAGATGCAGGAGCTCCTGCCTTGGGGGGTCCCAAAGCTGGCGTGCAGCCCTCACCCCTGAGGGATGGATCACTTGGCGCTGGATCCGAGCCTCGCACGTGGTCAGGCCCATCCCCACCAGCCAGCTAATCACTGCCTGCTCCCTCTGCCAGGATCTGTCGTGCTGGTGATGTTTTTAATCATTAGGAGACATATACAAAGTTGATGGATGATGTGATGGTGATATATACTACCTACGCAGCCTTTAAAGCAAGTATATTCATAAAAAATCTCATAGAAACTGAAGCTGGCAGGAGACTTTTGTTAGTGGAAGTGTTTCTGTCCCAACTTATCCTCCCATCGATTCTTTTGTGAGAGCGAAAAATTGGCTGGCTTCAGTGGAGCTAATCATCATCTGACATGGAGTTGAGTAATTGATGTTGCTGCATCAAAATGTTTCCCTCTTCCCTTCCCCCTCCTTCCCCCCACTTCCCCCAAAACAGAAATTCCTGGCCGATACTCAAGCTCTAGTTCAGTTCTCACTGTGCGAGTATTAAACTGTGGGTCTTTTCTTTCAAGTTTCTGGATTTTTATGGGCACAATCGGTCTGTTAACAGGACTTTTTTTTTTTTTTGGTGGTGGTTTCACTGCATTTATATCATTGACCTTTGCTTTAAAAAGTGTCTGACAGTCTTTACTGGGCTGGAGCTATGAAAAGGAGCGTTGTAAGGGGGCTTTATTCTATGGAGGCAATGACCACAGGCAAAGCTTTATATTTGCTGAGTGATTTAATTCTTGCACATGCAGGACTTGGCTCTGGGCCATGTGTAACATGTTGAGAAAAGGTCTGCTTGAGAGGCATTAAACCCAAACTTTCCAAAACTTTTTTTTTCTTTTTTTCAATAGCTTTCTTTCCTGTTATTTTTAAGCTAACGAGTAAAATCAAGGGACACTGCCCCAGAATTCTGCATTGAGCTCTAGGGGAGTCATTGGGGAAATAAATCTCCTTTAAAGATACGTAGTGAGAGTCTGGATGGCAGGGTGCCAGGCGGGAGGAAGAGGAGGGTGTCGTTTAGATAAAGGCTTGATCGAGGGACTGGAGAGAATAAAGCGAAGGAGCATCCTGGACTCCAGGAGGAAGCCTGGGAGGGTGAAGATTATACAGCTCCGGTGCTTGGTCCTGTAAAGCCCTACTCATAGGGCACAGCCCCAGAAGATGAGTTTTCAGGCTAAATATAAAATCCCCCCAGAAATTAGTTGTTTTTCCCTGCCTCTCTCTGCCTGCCCCGTGCCCCCTTACAGCAATATCTGTCTGGTAGCGGTCAGAAGCAAATAAAAACAACCCGCTTTTTGTTTGCTCTGATTTTAAACGCTGTGACAACATTTGGATTAATGTTAGGTCTTGTGAAAAGCTCTTTAAAAGTCAAACATACTGCGCTGCTCAAGAGCATCCCTTTGAATTCTGCGTCCGCCTGCTGCAATTCCGGATAAATGGTCTGGAGAGCGAGGAAACATCGTCTTTCTTTTTCCTTCTCATAATCAGTCCATTAAATGTGCCTGAAGCTTCGTGTTCGGGAACTATTTAATTGTGTAGCCACTTGGGCTGCGTTCGGTATTTTGGTGTGCTCTTGAGTATTTCCTCTTCCTTTGGCAAGCAAGCGAACAACAGAAATACTAAATTATGTTAATTTCTTACAGAAGCCATGTCTTCCCAAAAACATTGCAATCTACTGCATTTTAAATGAAAACATGTCAACAGCGCATCGAGCTGTTCGGAGCCTCAGCCTCACGCCGGTTTAATCAGCAGATTTTTCTAGGGGCTTTTAGAAGCACATTGTGCATTGCTCGCTCTTCCCCAGGAGGAGCGATGGAGAACAATAGATGATCTATCTCACCCCGAACCCTGCAATAATGAATTTTAGAAGTGTCTGAGTAGGGTGGAGGTTATCTGGGGGGAGAGCCAAGAGGAGGGTGCATCCAGCAGTGTGCAGGAGGTGCTCCAGGGACAGCACCTGCCTCGTCCGTAGCTGCAGATAAATCTGTCTCCTGGAGGAGACCACATCATCTCCTGGAGGAGACCAAAGTTGTTTTAGGACAAGAGGAAATGGCGTCAAGTTATGTCAGGGGAGGTTTAGGTTAGACATGAGGAAAAACTACACAGAGAGGGTTATCAAAGACTGGAACAGGCTGCCCAGGGAAGGGGCTGAATCACCATCCCCGGATGTGTTTAAAAGCTGTTGAGATATAGCGCTCAAGGGTATGGTGTAGAAGTGGGTCTAGTAGAGATAGATAACGGTTGGACTTGATCTTCAAGGTCTTTCCCAACCACAGCGATTTGGCGATTCTGTGAAAGCTGGCCATGCTTTTACTGAGAAAGGTTGGACCAGATGATCCTTGAGGTCCCTTCCAACCTGGTATTCTGTGATTCTATGCTGTTTATTTGGGTTGCTCTCCAGACTGCCCCACGGAGCACGCAGGGGTTGAAGTTTCCTGCTGGTTGCTTCAGGGCAATAAAAGATGTGGAGAGGTGCTTCTGTGCTCTGCCGTCCTTGGCTCGGTGTTAGCAGTTCCCACGTGTGGAGGTGGGATGAGCCATAGCTGGCACTTGCTGTGCTGGGGCTTGATGGGAAAGAGAATTTTACCCATTCTTGTGATTTCTCTGAGAGTTGAGCCTAAATGCTGCTAGTATATAAAAGTCACTTATGAAAGCAATCGGTTTGAAGCCTTTGTGTGGAAAGACTGACATGGAAAGCCAAAGGCATGAGGGTAACCTCTGCTTTTTATAGCCTCCTGGTATTTGCTCATGCCAACTAACAGCAATACCCTTTATTTTAACTGTGCCGAGCTCCACCCCCGGGCAGTCAGACTTGGTGCCCAAGTAAACAGGCTCCTGTCTGGGGTCAGCTGTAGTGGAAACCACTGGGGAAGGGAAAACCCTCCTCTTGTCTTTCCCTGGTCCTGCTGGGTAGGAGAAGTCGACTGGGGAGGGGGGCTTTGCCCTGATGGCTGCAAGGATGTTGCGTGGAAGGGATAAATCAGATCATGGAGGAGAAGCAGGAGTGCAGGTGGTTGATGCCTGCCCAGGCTGAAACCCGAGTGAGGCACCTGAGCTGCTGCGTTGGCTCCTGGGGAGCTGGGAAGGCAGGTGGTGAGCAGGGAATTGCCCTCTTGCCTGAAAAGCGGGAGGTGCTGCTCAGCGCTGATGCGGAGAGGAGGTGATTATCCATCTCTTCTCGTTCAGGCGTAGTGATCACGGGTGTCCCAGTGTCCTGCAGGACCTGGGGCCAGTGCAGGTGCTTGATGAAGCTGGGATTGGAGAGGGGCTGTCGGAGCATCTGCTGGGGCTGACATATGGGGATGGCTTTGGGCCAAGGCTTTCCAGAATGAGTGATGATTTCTGGGGCCCAGCTGGACGTTGCTGTCCGGGCAACTGGTTTTGCAGAGATTCAGCCTTTCTTGAACTCCTCATCACTTTTTGGGAATTGTTGCCCACAGATTTTGTGTCCTGCTTCCAGCAGGCGTTTCTGTGCAAAGTTCGCGCTCTGGAAAGGGAGTTCAAAACCCTGACCACAGGTTTGTACTTTGGATGCCTCCCAGCACATCCAGAGCTCACTGTTTGTTTTTCTCTGTGCAGCTCTGGGAAATGCCAGTGTAAAGTTGGTGTCACGGACCTGAAGTGCGACCGGTGCAGTGATGGATACTACAGGTTTAACGAGACTACCTGCGAGCCGTGCCAGTGCAACAACCACTCCAAAACCTGCGACCGCTTGACAGGTAACTTTCCTCTTGTGACTGTAGCGGGCACCGACCTTACCCGTCTCCTCTGTCTCTGTTTTTTGCCATTTTCATTCAGCAGACCTCTGCTCTCATCCTCTTTATCTGCGCTCTTTATGCCTTGAGTACCCAGAATCCTCACCTTAAAACCAAAATTAAAATGTGGGGCAAGGTTGGAGCTGGTTCCCTTCTCAAGGTAGTCAATAAATGCTGCGTTATTTACCCCAGCGCAGAGCCTTTATTCTGCACTCTATCAGAAATCAGTGCTCTATTGTCCTCTGCACTTACACAAATACACAACACAGGCTTTTAAGGAGCTTTTGTTTAACTGCTGTTTACCTGGAAACCCAAACTGTACTGGCACTGAGGTAAGGTGGCTGCTATTGCCACAGGTAACGTGACTAGGCCTGGAAAAACCAGCAGCACCTAACGAATGTTGCCCACTTCTTACACATTTGCCTTGTTCATTTCCCTGATCATTTATTGACTGTCTCTCACTCGTACTGATGCTGATGGAGAGCAAATGTCGAGGCACCTGTGTTGGAACAGCTCATGGGAGGGCAGGGGGAAACCTGATTGCTTTCCCATTTCCTCGGAAAGGAGAGATCCCCGAGGAGCCACGTGACGTGGCTGCCTGCACAACCCCCACTGCAGCAGCGAAACACACACTGCGAAACCCAAACTCATCAAAACTTCCAGGCTGAAATGCAGTTCTGTGATATTTACCCCGGACCTTAGATAGGAGTAATAACTTAAAAGGCGTTGCAGGGGTTTTGTGTAGCTGGCAGAGAGGCAGAGCTCAGCAAGTAAAGTATTTCTGAGCAATTTCTGCACTGGTGTCTGTTCCCTCGTGGCCTGTGTGTTTGCAGCAGAGGAACAGGCGGCCACAATGCTGACTGTGCCCAGTAATCATAGAATCATTCTGGTTGGAAGAGACCTTCAAGATCGCCAAGTCCAGCCATTAACCCAGCACTGCCAGGGCACCACTAACCCATGTCCCTCAGCACCACATCTCCACGGCTTGGAAACCCCTCC
>JAVSBS010027951.1:33054-54651 GCA_033124195.1 Coracias cyanogaster | reverse complement strand
TCCTTTCCTTTCCTTTCCTTTCCTTTCCTTTCCTTTCCTTTCCTTTCCTTTCCTTTCCTTTCCTTTCCTTTCCTCCCCTTTCCTTTCCTTTCCTCCCCTTTCCTTTCCTTTCCTTTCCTCCCCTTTCCTTTCCTTTCCTCCCCTTTCCTCCCCTTTCCCTTCCCCTTCCCCTTTCCCTTCCCCTTTCCCTTTCCCTTTCCTTCCCCTCTCCTCTCGTTCCCTTTTCCCTTTCCCTTTCCTTTCTGCTTTCCCTTCCTCACCTTTCCTTTCTCCTTTTTGAAAAATGGCTTTGGAATTGGGAACAGAGAGCAGCCGAGGCTGGACTGCATTAGGTGGAGCTGTTTGTGATAGCCTGGGTGTTTTCAGTAAGTGGTTCAGTAGTGGGCACAAATCTCCATCACCTGGCTCAGCTGCACAGGATGGGAGGGAACCTCTTCTCAGGCACACTGGGAGTGTAATAGTTTGAACAAAACCATTCACCAAAACTCCTGTCTCAATGTGGTTGGAAACTTTGTTGTATATCAGAAGAAATTCAGACAAAGGGAAGTTCCAAGAGAGACACTACAATGGCAGCCTAATGCAGTGTGACAGACAGAGTGAAATATAATCTGTAGTAAAAATTTGCTGTATTATCGAAATCTTGCCAGGTAGCTGATGGTTCTGTTAGAAATGGGCAGTTTCAAGACCCACAAGTAGTATGTCACACAGCATCAGTTAACACCTGCTCATCTTTAGTTTTTATAGGATGATTTTCACAATTTAAATAGCAAAGAAGGTTCTAGTTTTCCTGCTAGCTAGTGAAACAAGTGCTGCATCCATTTAAAAACAAATGTTTTATTCTACTAATTGACTCAAGATCAACAAAATCCATCCATCCATCCCAAGAATCTTCATTGCTCTTCTTTTGAGTTTTTACAAGAGTTGTAAAAAAGTCATTACTGCTCATAGCATAAAAATATTTTCCCATTAAAACAGTGGCCTGCTTTTAATAAATCCCAAAGTTATTGTTGGCTCTGGATTTCCAACGTGTAACCAAATGAATATTTTTTTTGTGTGCAAGTCATGAAACTTAATATACTCTGTAAAACTGTTCAAATCCTTCAACAACTCATTTAGTCTATGCAGATGTCAAGAGAGACGAAGCTGTATTTTAAACTATTATATAGCCATGATTTACATCTCTTCCATTATTGTTATCTCCATGAGTAGGAAAGGTTGTATTGGCAACATTTCTACTGGGTTGTTGTGAAAAAGGAAATTTGTCTTCTGTGCTATCCAGAGGATAACCTGCTTCAGAGCTTCACCTGCAACTGTGGTACATTTTATCAGGTAGGCAATAACAATATATAGGGGAACACTTTGTCTTGCATCTTAGTCAGGTAAGTTGTTGGTAATCTGACAAGTTTCCTTGAGCTAAACTTTGATCCGCTAAAGTGGAAGGAAATGTAGTCATCGCATTTGATACTACTGTGATTTCACCCCATGTTTTTAAAGCAAAAAATATATTCCAAAAAGGTCTGTTTCAGGTATTCATTTCTGCACCTGAAGGAAGAACAGATTTGACTGTGTGCTCAGCTTCATTCTAAAGGGAAGGCTATTCATTGAACCATGGCAAAATATTTCACAGATGGTTTTCTTTCATGACCAAAATATTTCATATTTACAGTGTAAAATGTCTTTCATGTAATTTTATTATGGCTCTCATTCAAGGAAGCACCCTTGTTCTGGAGCAATACATAAATCACAGCTCTCTTGTGCTGCATGCCCCACCATTGCTGAGTGCTTCAGGAAATGACTGGTACTCAGCTCTTCCCTGGGAACCCACACTGTGGTGGGTTTAACCAAAATTAAGGGAGTAATTATAGTAAGGGATTTACCTGTGCCTAAGTGACATAAATGCACAGAGAATCCTTCTGGCAGTCTTCAGCTCAGGTGTGACAATGATTTGGCATACTAAGATACTATTATCACCACCACTTGTTTGGGCTTTTTAAAAACAAAATAGCCATGTCTATTGTGTCTAATGCTGGACTCAGTACTACCCCACATATAGCCAAAAATTTGACAACCAGGTCAACATCAGGATATTCTTGAGACGAATCTCTGGATCCTCACAATTTAGATAGGAGCTAACAATCTTTTTCCTCAGAGCTTTCCTCTATACCTTCAAAGGCACCTAGTTTACAGCGTCTTGGGAACATGCAGGCTGAGAATGGACATACAACTAAGCTTTAACAGCATGTGGCTAGAGGCTTCATAAGGTGTTCTAATGGCCTTCTGAAGAAATGCAACTAGCATCTATACAAGTCCCATTTTAGGTGCCAGGAAGGCATGCTGTATCTTCCCTGAGAAGTCTGAAAAGACAGCAGAACTAAATTAGGCATATATCTTTTTGGTTAGCTATGCTAATGACAACACTATGTTTCAGAAATTGTAAGGCCTAAGGGGATCATCATGATTATAAAATCTTATTCATAGGATGACAGTGTTAAAGAAACTCACTGGGTAGCTTTACATCAAGCTTATAACCCTTCTTTGAACTATGGTATGTATTTTAGAAAAGTATTTAAAGGCTTTAGATTATACAGAGCATACACAAAATGGGTGAGAGAGTCTCAGAAAATAAGCCTTGCAGTAGAATGTGTCCCCTTGAGTTTGGTTGGCTCAAGTACATCTCTGCTTGACATGGCTACTACCTGCTCATCATCGTATGATATCTACAGAAAGCTAGGCTGTTCAGTTCTCAGATTCAGAACGAAAGGCATAATTATTGATTAGATAACTTAAAATGCCATTTTGAAAATCAGTTTTCCATTTTTATATTTCTAAAATCCTTCTTACCACCTATGAACGCCAGCAAAATCCAGGGGAGTTGTGAGCACTCAGCACCTTGGGTCCAGCTGCATAATGGCCACTAGCTCAGGACGACTTCAGTTTTCTCAGATGGAAAGGTTTGGTAACTAAAGGCTCAATCTGTGGCCCTTAGAGTTATAAAACTTGCTGACCTATAGAGTCGACTTCCTGAAAATTTTCCACAAGTGATTTGCTGACAGGGCAAGAGCAGACATAAAGGACTGTTTAAATAAACCCAGCACAGCACCGGTGCCCAAACCAGCTTCAGCCACCAGGCAGCATCTGCGAACTTCCCTCATCGACAGAGCTGGCAGTGTTGCTAGTAGAAGCAATGCCCAAGGAGCTACCACAACTCTGTCCTTGGCCTTCCTCAGGAAATTCCTCAGCTGGCAGCCATTTCAGCACAGGGACACTTTCTCCTCCTTCTTTTGGAAACTGGTTCCAAGAGTTTCCTTTAACCCTGACTGCAGCTTCCCTCCATATACTAACTAATGAAGCAAAGCAGTGAGGAAAAGAAGCACTCTTCAGTCAGCTCTGCTCTGGAGAACAGGCAGAAGCTGTGATGCATAAATGGGGAAAAAAGTGCTGGGGGAAGCGGTGCAGGGGAAAGCGGTGCAGGTGCACAGGGGACCATGGAAGTGGCAGGGAACTGACACCAGAATTGTCGGCAGAGCTCCAATCTGAAGCCAAACCTCTTGTTCAAAACAGCCTAAAAGAGCAAGTAAATTTTTGATAAAGGAGTCAAAAGGGAAACACTGTGTCTTCAATAATAAGAAAGAAGACATTGTGATATTCTCCTACAAAACCTTCTTTAGCCTTCTTGGATTAAGTGGTGATATACGCATATTTTTAAAGGAAGCTCTTCAGCAAGAAGAAGCTCTGGAGTGCAACTAAATCTGTGTTTTATTTACTGCCTCTTTTTTTTGTGTGAAAAAAATGTACTGTACTTCAGGGTTATTGTAAAATTTAATTAAGAAAAATAACATTATAAACTCAAGCAGTTCACTGAAGGGGTTTAAAATTAATATGACTGTGTCTATTTTATGTGACTTCACCTAGAAATACGAACCTCATCCTCCAGAATTACCAGCAGGAGATAATTAGAATTCTTAATGAAGTTGCTCTGATCTAACCCCAGATTATAACTAATAAGATGCCTCATACATCCCTAATTTATTATATTACACTGGGGCAGAGGTAAAGTTGTTTGGTAGATTTTCATGTGCAAATATATGTTTCTATATTGGGTTTTCAAAATTTTACATTCATAGTATTTTCTGGTCTTACAATGTTTTTTTTAGGAATACCACAACAGCCTCATAAAAGGATTTCATGCCAAATCGCTGCTATGTGTGTACTCTCGACCTCATTGTAGATTTTATCTGAGAATATACATGTATGTGCAGCCACTTGATGCAGAACAGCTAAACAGCAATCAGGAAACTTATTTTCAGTATCAAAGGGAAGTCACAATCTCTTCCCATAAAAAGATGTGCTTGCAGACAGGCATCTGGAGAAGCCCATCACTGCATGAGACATCTGTCCCTACATGAAGTCACTGTCTGTCCCTGCAGTTATGCTGGAAGGTGATATCAACAAGATATTTCAGCTGAAGGATAATATACAGCTCAATGTTTTCTTGTATTTTTGACTGATTTTAGTTTAATTTGTAAAGCCATACCCCTAGACATTTTCTCTTTGTTGCATCATACTTTAATTTTGAATTTATTATTTAGAAACATTGCCTATTTTCCATTTTAAAGTGTAGCTGTTGCCCATTTCCTTTATTTGTCTCTGTTTTTAGAATATACCATTTTCTACAATGATCTCCCTGCCAAAAACAAAATTACTTTCTCAGCTGACTAATTTCAGTACCTTGCAATAAATTTCTCCTTCACAGCATCATAACTCAAGTAACAGCGATGAGTTCAAAACAGCTTTATAAATGGTGTACAACTAGACAAAAATATTTGTCAGCGTAATTTCACATCTCTGCCATCTCTTTTGTACACAGACAGGAGATTTATTTTCCAGCAACATCTGAAGCAATGGCCTCCACTTTGTATATACGATTATTTGTGTCAAAGCAATTTTGCATGCTTTTCAGCTGTTCTGCTTAAGGGTCGCTGAGATCTATGACATTTTGCAGTTGCATGCTGGGAGAAGTAGTCCCCCACAGGGCATACTTCCCATATTAAAGGGATTACAATCTCCCCATTTTCTGCATATCTGATTCAGACCTTCAGCTCTGTGTGAGTTACCCATCGCTCAGCTGGGCAACATTTGGGTGTTTCTCCGCTTAGTTGGGCAACATTTGGGTGTTTCTCTCTTAGGTTTTCCAGCCTGTTTCAATATACAATATCTGTTCTGTTCAGATCTTGGCTGTGTTGAACTTTCTTTTCTGGAACTGCAAAATATCATAAGTTTGGCTTCCTAGCACCACTGTCTAATGTAATACTCCATAACCCGTCTTTAAAAAGCCTGCCAAAGTCAGATTACTGCAAACATGAAGATCAGATATGTCTAATATAACTTTAGAAAAACCATGTGCTGTTTCCGCATCACTATTATTGTTCTGGAAAGAAAAGCAGCAAAAAGGATTTGACTTCTATTGTCTGCTCTGGTAGTTGTGGTGGCTACTTAGAAGAAAAATGTATAATGCATATGGCAGTCCTGCAGGACATCTACACTTATTTCAATGCAAATTCTAATAAGGCTTCAAGTCTCATTTACAACCCTATGTTGCTTTCTTCATAAAAACCAAACAAAACCAAAACTTTCAGAATTGAAAGTGTGGATACCTGACACAACCAAAGACTTTTCCCTCACAGCTAAAGGAAATGCCTCCTTCTGTTTCTCTGTCAGCCTAACACAAAAATGGTCACAGCAGTGGCTCAGGAAAGGAGTATGTTTTTCAGATGAACACTTACCTGCTCCTCATTGAGGTACAGCCATTGTAATACTGAAAAATATTTTTAATTACAAAAGTAAACACAATTGAACATATGCTTTGTGTATTCTCAGCCAGAATCCTTCTGAATTCTAAAATATTTCTCACGCTAATTAAGTTGAGAGACATCCATAGGCTTGATTGGATAAAGGATGTTTTTCTAAGAGATGCACTCTAAATTTCATGGAGCTCTGAAAAAACACATCATAGTAATATTGCTGTAGCTCATTACAATGTCCACAGAGCAAAAAAAATAACCCTGGAAGTCCATTGTGCTACAGATAAACCTTTATTTCCAATGGATCTTCCAGTCTATAACTAAGTCACAGCTGTGCAAAATGTCTGCAGCCAGAACAGTAATTAGCCTATAGCTACGAGGGCTCCCAGACTTTATTTCCAGGTTCTTCTTCAGGTGTGCAGTCTTTTCATAAGAAGATGATCTTAAAAGAAGATAGCACAGTGGTGCTGAAGCCAGCAGGAGAAATGATTACCTTGAACCACTTCAGTTTGGAAATTATTGCTCTATAACCAGGGGGATTGACCGAGGGCAAAACAGGTAGACTTTGCCCACATTTGTTGGGCATCAGTGAGCTAAAAACCTCACTGAAAAAGAAAATTGTATTGTTGTGATGTTTGGATTACCTTCCCTTCTGCACTTCTCATGAGCTCTGGGCACCATCCACTTTAGCGAAGTACTGATCTCCACAATGCTTTGGGAGAAACTTGAGCTTTATATGTGGACGTGAGGGAATGACACCAAAAGTACAACCACCTGTGAGGAGTACATAAAGATGGCAGACTGATCCTGAGGGTTTGTTCTCCAAACAGTATTTGGTTCACAGTTTCTGAAAGGAAATAAATGCAAACAGCATACCTTCTGGGAATTTCTGCGTACAAGATGTCTTCAATCAAGAAGTACTGGGTATGCCAGTCGTATCACTGCCTTTCCCTGTTTAATGCCATTTCTTAAAAAGCTTAAAGCTTATTGTAGCCAGATTGCCTAAAAAGCGCCATAAAATAGATGTGCAGTGCCTGAAAAATATGGTGCAGTGCTAACAGAATACCTAGCTCTTCAGCTCCTAGCAGTCTTCTCTCCAGACCCTGACGAGTGTCATGTTGACAACACCACATGAAAAAAATTCCTGCATCTTTTGTAGTTTGTATTGCCCTAACCTCCCCTCCTGAAGTGCCTACCCTTCCTCGTGGCCCCCTGAAAGACACACTGTCAGTAGGGTCTGTCATGGGCCACTGGTACGTGGTTTGAAGGTCAGTCATGTATGCTTATATGTATCTCAGATGGATTCCCAGTGGTGAAAAGGCAGTTGGTTCTGCAGTGCTAGGAGAACAGCAGCTGTCTGGCTGGAAACAGGCAGCTACACTGGGTGTACCCAGGAAAAGAGTAAGAGCATCTCCTTCAAGCTAACCTGCACGTGCTGCCTATTCCTTCGCCTTTTGTGGAGTCCTTACTTCCAACTACACTAACAAGGACCGGTTAGGCACCAATCATTGCATCCCTTGGGATGCATTTGTATTGTCAGTGGACACAGGATTGCAGAATTCTCCGTGCCTTACTACTGGCCCTGTAATCTCTAGATAAATGCTGCCTCTGCTAGCAAGCTGTTATAAATTAAAACAATATGCTAAAAAATATTTAACGGTCCACGTGTTAATCCCAGTCGGAACTCTGTTTCTGAATACTCTCTGGCCAAACTAACAGATACAGATAATAAATTAGTCACTTTAAAATAAAAAAATAAATACACACAAAAGCTATTTCTATGATTAGACAAACATTTCAGTGAGTATATGAATCTTCTTAACATGACATTCACAGTATAACACAGATATGCATTTTTCCACATTAAGGTCTTAAGATAGGATATCCCATCAGTCCACTCCTCAGACAATTAGCATATTAGCTAAATTTGCTGACAGGCATTCTGTGTGAGATTTATATCTCCTTTCAGTCCAAGTGAAATATTTGTCTTTCTGCAATGTTTTCCAAGAACATACAGCATGTTTGAGAGCTTTACTGTCCTATTTTGATAACTAAGTCCAAAACTAAGCTTAAAATGAATTGCTCAACCCAGCTCTCATGAAATGTCAAACTGAAGCTGGCAAAGGAAGATAACAGATCACAAAGGTGGCATTCTCAGGGAGCTAACTGGTGCCATTATGCTTTAGGCTCTCTCCATTGCTAGACTGCGTACCAGTACTTGGAGGGGTTTATAACTTGGCTGCAAAAATGTTTTCTGGGCAAAACTTGGCAGATAAAGCCTTAACTTGAGAGCAAATACATTTTAAAACAAATTTCCACCAAAAAAAAAAAGAAAAAAAATCTGTCTACAGTAAGGCTTTGAGCAACGCATAGTCAAACCAAGTCAAGCTAGGTAGACCTAGCACAGCCCCATGTGTGGGGCTCTGTCCATCCTGCCACCCTTCTCACAAAGGAACCAACACAATGTCTGCTTTCACCCAGGGAAAGATGGGTCTCTCCCACCAGCTGAGATGAATCAGATGTGGGCATTTGAGAGCAGCCACCATGCCTGCAGATAGGGCTGGAAATCTTGTCCTCCTTGGAGCAGCTGCAGGCACAGGGGTAAGAGCTCAGGGTCATGATCTTGCCGCTTCTCACGAGAGCCTGTAGCAGAGCTAGGGCACAGTCCTTCCACAGGAAAGATTTGATGGCTCCTCATTTAGTGGGCTTTTGCAGACATTCTTCTGGCACTCACACCCTCTGTATTCACAGAACAAATAGAAAATGTCACAACAGCAATACTTTCCTGTTCAGTGGTGTTTATCCTGCAAGACTATCAAAGCAAATCAGATACTTTTAAAGCCTCTTAAGATTTCCAGTAAAAGACACACTGCAAGCTGTTGCCTGTTACACAAATAGACCACAACACAGGGTAGTGATGTAGTTTCAAGCCCATCAAGGTCAAAGAGGGAATTAAGTCTTGTCCCTGTTAACTGCTATTATGGCACATTTCAAGCTCAGTAGGCAGGTTTCGGTTCTCTTAAGATAAGTTACGATTCTTACTGACTTGAAAAAGGTCATGGATCAGGCCCCAAAGACTATCCCAGAGAGTCGGCAGAGCAAAAAGCCACTAATCTCACCTGTATATCTGAAAGATGCAAGAAACTCTTCTCTTTTCCTGCCCAGAGTTACTTGCTACTTGCATTGCAGCAGTCGTGCTGTATGGCGTGGATACATGGTGTGGCCGGACCATCTCTCTGAGCCTGTGTGGAAGATGGGGAACGACTCATGTGTGCCCTTCAACTTGTTTTTATTCACCAAAAATGGTAATTCTATTTGAACTAAAGCTGCTCATTAATTCAGGAGAAAAAAAAGTTTCTGATTAATAAGAAAGTAATGCAGAAATTTCAAAACAGTTCATTTCAGCATTTCCAAAATGAAGTGGTTTGCTTTACTAGATTAGTTTCAAAAAGGATATTAAAACATATTCCATGAAAAAAACAAAACAAATAGAACAAAGCAAAGCAGGCAGAGAAGAAAATGATGACATATAGCCTGTAGTCTGGGTAGTCTGTTTGTCTATGAGGAGCATTTTGAACATCCTGTCTTCCTGGAGAGGGCACTCACTCACCTTCCAACAAAAGAGTCATTTTGACTTGTCCTTTCTGTCCCCATGGAAGTTAATTTGCATCAGCTCACCCAGGAATTCCCAATCTGAGTGGTTAGGAGGTACACAGCCACGGTTTAATGTCCCTGCTGACTCAAACTCAAGGAAAAAGCATCTCCACACTCTCCTTCTCAGCTATAAAGTAAGAATAAGAGGAACAACTGGTAAAAACTCAGAATTCAAACCACATAACCTTAGTTTCCATCTTGGGCGTTGATCTGACAAATCAAGTCATGGACCTTAATGAATTCACGTAGACCAAATGTAAGTTTTAGTAAATCCCATATACTTCCACAAAAAATACCTATCTTTAGTTCCTCAGTGTTGTCCAATGAAATATCATTTCATCAAGGCTATGAGAAACAAGGTCATGCAACGACTTTCACAGGAGATTTATTGAGGCAACATTGTTCTAGAGGAACTCTTCCTAAGCCCTAGGAGCAGTGGAAGACTTATGCAAAGTCATCAGAAGCTAAAAACTGTGGAAGACAATGTCAAGCCTAAATATTTGGTTTGGAATTTAAACTTGAATTAATTGCTGAGAAGGTCTTTTTTTCTTGTTTTCTTCAGTTCCTCTGCCTGCTGGGACAGAATAAGGACAAAGATTTATTCTCTGGAATTTTTATTGAAAAGATACGTACTTCTTTCAAACATATACGTTAGCTCATATCTCAAGTAACAGTCTAATAAAGCCTTTAGTTTACAAGTGGGCACCTAACTTCATAGTACTGTCAAGAAATTATGAATTTCTAGGAACAGCATATAAATGTGGACACGAAACATCATGATCGATGCCTGGTTTTACAGTGGATAGACAAGTCAAGTGCTGATGTTATGAATTTTGTCATTTTTGATCAACACCCAGCTCCTGATGCATAAACATTATTAAATTTAGCTTCTGGTAATATTTTACTAGGTCTCTATATCTGATATGTCTTTTGACCCAATGATCTCCTCAAACAAGATGGTATTAGGAATTTTTCATGTGTTTTTCAGTGCAAGAGGTCTCAGACATTGTTTTCTCACCATGCAAGCAGACAATCCCCTCTTTGGAGTTCATCCAGATTTACCTGTTCTTTAACTTTTTTTGCTTCTTTCTTCCTGTGCATATATTGAAAATGATGTTATATATATACTAAACTATGGGGTTTCCATATTATTGTATCATTGTACCAAGAAATTCCAAATTTGATTAGATAATCTCTGAATGAGCAACCCTCCAGAGCTTAGGTAAAGTTGCAAATTTTTCTTGCAGAACACAGATCAATGATAAAAAAATAGGCCACCTCATTTTTTTTGGATTCACAATAGGAATTAGCTTTGGCCACAGGTGAAATTAAATCAAACTAATTTAAAACATTGAATAAAGGAAGCCTTGGTATCTTTATCTAAGGAATTTCATGGATGCCACCCTTAAAGGTAACTGTAATACAAAGAAATGATGAGGCTAAATGTTGAACATGTTATAATTATAAAAAAATGAAGTTGATGTGTGTAATCTAATACAAACCGTGTTAATTTTTCACTTTTCTTGGTTCTGTCATTCTCTCTCCAAGTCACTTGGCATTCATTCCTCAGTAAATCAATTACTTCAATACACTATTAGATTTACTTTCACTGCTCTCAGTCAGCTCTCTTATATCCATGAAGTCTTATTCATGATGCACAATGAAAAGCCCAAATAGAATTGAGATCTAGGGGGTTGGCCGAGTCTGATAGAAACTATGGAATGGAACCACTGCTAAAGACAGACCTTCCAAGACTGAAGGGAAGATTTTAGGAGGCACTCAGCAAATTAACTTACTGTAACTGCAGTGGCAGTATTCAATAGGTCTGGATGGAGATCTTTCATTTATTTCTCACCATTTCAGGTTTCTGTTCTGGTTTGTCATCAGTTGGCTCACATATTGGACACGGATACATCCCTGTACATAGATGACTTGAGCAGAGCTACCAGTGGAGGGTCAGAACGTGAGGGGGGATGAGGAGATCTTGCAACAAGATAACAAACTAGTAGTTTAAAATCAATTATAATTATCGAGCCTGACACCCTTTGATATGGCAGCCATTTTGTGTTCACCAGGTTGAAACAGGACTGCTCAATATTGGTATTACTCTCTGCCTTTACAATGATAAATGCAAAGTGTCCCTGTCAGTGTCCCTTCTCTCACTTTTTCTCTCATTGTAATAAGCTAAAGTTTTGTTACAAACTCTGCAATAATTTCTCAGTAAACCGAGAGGATAACCACAGCAGCAGTTTTGAGGTTGCCAGCAATTCCTGCTACTGGCAATTTTCCGTCAGTCTTGTTAAGAAAGTTGCCACAATTTTACCACAAATAGTAAGTCTGTGGCGTACTCCAGAATTTGCATACAATTGCTGTTAGCTTACCAAAGTGATCATTTCTGTTAACAATAGCTCTCTAAAACTGCTTGAAAATCTGGCTTCAGCCAAGACAATCTGGTTTACATTATACAAAGTATTTTAATGTGAAACCTTTTAATAGAAATCATCACTAAAGTCACTTTGAGATTATGCTTGCTATCTGCAAGACTTGAAAAAATGAATTGTATACTTGCTTTTTGGATTATTTGTACTGCTTTTTCCACAAAAAAATCATTGGAAGCATGTTTAGCCAAAATTTAAGTACAAGTTATTTTGTTAACATTATTAAAATGCATATTCAGCAAATTCATTTGGCTGCATTAGCTCGTACATTCATGCAGCTTCTGAGTCCTTACACTGTGTTACTAGCAGTTCAGAATAAAATCTATATTTAATTGTGTTTGTGTTGCCTTTTTATTTAAATATATGTTACGTACAAAGTACAAAAAATCTAAAGCTATTGAAAATATACGTAGTGATGTTTAGAACCATGTGAAACTGGTTTGGTTAAGGAATTTTAATGAAATGTGATCAAACTTCATCTGAATTTATTAACTTGGACAAAGTTTCAGTTTGTAATGATTTATTTTGTTGAACACAACTGAAACTGCACAGATCATTGTGGTTTCCATGGAATTATTTATTTTGGTATACCCATAGAAGTATAAAATTAATTATCCAAAACAAATCACATTTTAACTAATGATTTTGAGCTGGGACATTCTTCCTGTAACTCACACCTCACACTTTCATCTGAGTTAAGTTTTCAAAAAGACTGAACATTACAAAGTTTTCTGTAGAAAGCTGAAAAAGTGAGATTTGTTACCAGAGCTGTTCTTGCAGTTAGTCCAGCCATTTGGCATAGTTTCTCAGCTGCACATGTAAATCAGGTGTGCCATTGCATGTACCTTTTGCTTACAATCATGCTTGATCTTGTTTTATGAGTTAGCATATTACTGAGAAGGATGGAACAATTTAAACACTTTGAAGGGTTGTGGTTTAGACCTAAGAAAATATTGTGGCTGGTAATATAGGAAAAGTCCTTCCTAAAATGCTAAGGGAATCATTTTTTTTAATAACAAAAAATTCGCATTCAGCTGATTTTAATTCTTTCAGAGGAGTCCGACAGTTTATCAATTGTCCAGTCATTAAAAGCTGACACTATAATGAAATTGCCTTCTCTCATGCTTATATCATTCTCTCCATTACTGAAAAGAAACGCCAGCCATCCATTTAATGGTGTTTTCTTTACTAAAAAGTAATGTTTTATTGATAAAAATGGAACCAGTCTGTTCTCTAAGGTGGAAATGACATTTCCAAACCTCTGCTACTTTGAAGGCTAGCACTGGGGTAAATATAAAAAATCCCAATTAATTTTACTGGTGTTGGCTGTCCTTGAAACAAAACTGATGCTGGTGTTTTTTTTCTCTACTGCTCAATGTGAATTTTTGGATCCTGGAAACCAATTGAAAGTGATAGGATAATTATTGGGACCTTTCACTTGTATTAACTTTTAGCATCTAACTATCATTAGACTGCCTAATTTTGAATGGAGATAGAGGGCAGCAAGGCCACTGTGGTCAAGACCCTCACTCTCCTCCTTGTGACAGTAGAAATCTAATAGAGTAAAAGTGAAAAGTGTTGTAAATAAATGGACAAACACTGAGCTAAAAAATATGTAAACATTCACATCCAAAACCTTTTGCATAGAACTTATCTCAATTTATTTAATATCAATTTTTATAGCATTAGTGCCATTCCCACATGTTTTTACTCTTGTGTCAACCAACTTGGGCAGGTTGATAGAAGAAATTGCTTTCATAAATCTTAAGACTCAATTGATCATCAGGTAATGAAGATCTTGACTAGCAGTAAAATATTTCCTCAGAATGACTCATCTTCACAACAAGTTATTTCTTCTTGACCCAAGGGCAAGTTAAATTTCCCACACAGTCCAACAGTGTTTACTCTAAACATAGTTTTAATTAGCACTGTTAGGACACTCTTTTATTTGTCTGTGGCCATGCTGATGACTTTATAAATCCTCTGACTACTGTTTTCTATATATAGTAGTGGCTGATGTATTACTAGTTCTGTGCTGCTCATTGTTCAGTTTCAGACTGAAAGGCTTGTGCAGACTCTTGCCTATGGGATAGAGTCCATCTCATACTGCAATAAAAAAAAATCATTTTAAAATACTACTAAGAAACATGGATTTGGATGTCTTTCTTTACTCTGAGAAAGTGGGAAATTTATGACTATATTAGAGAGTTAGGGGCTTTCTTCCTTCATAGAACTGTATTTATAAGCAAAACCAGAGTTTCTTTATAGACTTACAACATTATTTTGACTGTTATGCACCAAGTAGACAGAAACTAGATTTAAATATATCTTGCAGGTTGCTCTAGACAGAAAGGGTGTAATGGTCCTGCTGAGTCATACAATGTTCCAGGCTCTCAATGAAGTATCTAAACCTCACTTTCTTTCTCTTTTCCAGTGTTGACCCTTCCTCACAGATACAATATTGCACCTATTTATAATCGAGTTGATTTAATTAAAAAGGTACCTTCCAGCATATCAGCCTTTGAGTCTGTCTCTAAATTACCCTGTTAATATGGTCTCCTAATCAGATTTCTGGAGCTGTGTATTAATTCCTTCTCAGAATGATCCAGTGTATAGTCTTATGAAATTTTTAAATAGGCAAGGACATGTATTTATGCAACTATTTCAAGTCTGCAGAGCAAAACGTTAGTCTGCAATTGTGTTCCTGCAGGAACTATTTCCTTCTTGAAATGCTTGGGCTACTTTTTTGGCAAGAAAAATATGCATGAAGTTTAGCAGAATGAAATCACCATGGCCCTTGTTCTAACACAGTCTCCACAAGTCCACTTTGCAAGGACTTCTGTTAGATTCTGTCATGATGCACCAGTGAAACATGGTAGTCCCTTCAATCACGAATCACTGCCCCAGACCTCACGCCACTTCTGTGAGAGGGCTATTGTGTTTCTGCAGCCCCACACCAAAATATCTTCTCTTTATTCTAAGAACTCAGAAGCTTGACCCTACACATCACATTGCACATGATCTCCTAGCCAGATGCAATGATCAACCCAAAGAAAAGTCGTGTAATAAACATCAGACAAGACAAACTTTCTTCTGATTATTCTGTTCTTTCATATTTCTCAACCTAGAAGAATCATTTGCAACTCTTTTCACAAAGGAATTTGTCTTATAATCTGCACACAACAGCTAAGCACATTCACTCACTTAGTCAGAGCTGTAGCTGTTCATTCTAAGTTTTAAAGAACAAAAAGTGCATTCAATTTCCAAGGCAATCTGCTGATTTTTACTCTAATTCACATCACCATTAGGATATTTTAATGGCTTCTCTAAACAGCTAAATAATACAGAAGATAGACTGAAAGAGATCACAGAAAAGAAGTTGAAAATCACAGGTAGGAAATTATAGGTAAAGTCTGAAAACTAGTCTCTGATGAGTTCTCATACATCACCACTGTTTACTGTGTCTGCAGAAGATGAAACAGTTCTGCATTTTGTCTCAAATGCTGCATCAGCCAATGCTTCCCTTGTGCTGTTCCTCAAGAGAAGCTTTTCATAAGATTGGCTGACACTAGGCAGTTAAGCAGATATGAAAAAGTTTGCTTAAGATTACAGAAAGACAAATGCTTCTGCATATGGTCCTGTAGATATGAGTGAGAAAAGACAATTCAAGAGACTTCTTCCACTTTCATTTTTCCATTTCAAACTTTCCTTGCTGGTACATACCTGTTAGCATCTACACCACTTCTGTTTATCTTCATGTAATATCTGCATAGAGATTGTCTACGAATAGGTTTCCCAAATGCCTTTACTTGCATCTGGTTAGGAAGTCCATCCCAGAGTGTCACTGGGCCGTATTCACCCCTGAAGCATCCAGGCAAGCTTTAAATTTAGTCTCTGAATTTGCCATGTTTCAAGGGGTTCTGTGTTACTCCTGTAATTTAAATTGCTTCTTAATTGCATTAGGAAGAAATCCAGAGTAGACTTTTTTCCCTGTTGCCATCAGCAGAAGCTGCTGATGGAATATGCTCAGTCGTAGTGGACCCACCAGAATGAACCGATTGTGGTTTCCTGCTCCAGAGGAAGGAAACAATGGTTTTTCCCACAAGCACATCAAAGAGGCTGCTGTGTTGTAGGTAAACATAAGGGAAGGTGTGTAAGCCACGTACTTCCTTTTGCAGCCAGCTCAGTCTTAAAAGACCAAGATTTTTCTGCACTTATCTGAAATTAATTCAGGCTCAAGTAACCCAACATGAGAATCCACTTAGTGACAAACTATAAAAACACACAAACTTGAAATATACACCATGTCTCTTATTTTAAGCAACAGAAAATTCAGCTTCTGAGTACAAATATTGATGACGTATTGATGACAGAGATGATAACAAGACTTAATTCTTCTATATCTCTTTTACTTCTTAGCTATAAAAACTCTTTATAAAGATAAGCAAATATTTAGATTCTTATGCTGCATCTTGGAAAAAAATGAAATAAACTTTCTGCTTAAAATTAAATCCCAGCCAATGATGTACAAAAAAATTCAGTAGCGGTTTGCTTTCTAATGCTTCTCTTTCTACACTGGATAGTTTAAGGTGTATACTGAAAAGCTTTAAAAAGAAAAAAGAGCAGCAATCATTTCAATACCCTGATCTAGGCAGTCAACTTGAAATATATTCCTCCAAATGACATGTTGCATGTCCTCACTACCCACTTTTGGCAGATCCAAGAAAAAAACCTCATGGTTCACTTGCTTTAAATGATCCATTCTGTCACAATGGATGACTGACAACAACCACTGAATCTATGGTGCAGTGTCCAAACTTTGGATACTCATCTACTGAGCTGCAGGTACTCAGCAAGGAATTTTCTCCTTTTGCATTTTAACAACTTTGAAAAAAATAAACCAAAACAAATATATGCTTTCAGCTTTTAATATACCTTTTTAATCTAGGTTGCTTAGTATTCCTGACCACTTCTCATCTTACTTTATTTATATTGTTTTAAGTGTTCAGGATCACCTGAAAAAAATAGGAAGCTTGGACTGCACCCCATCAAAACTCTAGCAGGCTCTATCACTTCTAGGGAAAAAGGGCACAGAATGAGTCTGCACCTGATTTTAGGATGTTACACATCAAATTCAGGCTTTCTTGCACTTTAGGGCACAGAGGCAGCTTTGTGTTCCTGTGGTTTTATACCTGAAACTGGAATTGTTATTGACTTTTCACAATCCATTTTATGTTCATTTTATTCTATTTTAGGTGTTATGTTTCATTTTCTGGTTTGCATATAGTTTGAGAAAAGCTCATGTAACTTTTACAGCCATTGAAGTGCTATAGTAGTAGGTGAAACAGAGGGACAGAAGCAATCCAGAGTCTCATCAGGTTTATTTTACTTTAAAGAGTGTCTTGTCCTGATCTCTTACTATCGTAAGGACTTTTCCTCAATAATCCATGAATGGTACTTTAGCTTTCCTGTACATACTGGAAAAAAGCAAAACTCTGGACGACCACTCGTTTTTCTTAATTTCCTTTACCCGTGCTATCATTTTATGATGATAAGGGACCACAGAGGACCTTGAGCTCTTAGGAAACTATATAAATAAGCCTCTTGGTACAGCAGCATCCCACAGGGCATGTTTCCCCGACACAGAGCATGACTCCACCTCTCCACTCGAGTTAACAGAGGTTTAGCCACTGAGTTCAGTGGGATTACAAAGAGGCCCTAATGCTTCACCAGTTACCTAGTTGCTCAACTGCTCTGGAGCTGGTAGGACAGCAGGAGCTCATATGACACAGTGACTGACGTAGGAGTCCTCAGTTTCGTACAGCCTTGCAATGCTCTTAGCCTCATCAGAGAGCCTGATAATCCTCAAATGATACTGTTGGCTTCTTGCACTGTTGCTTGGTAATGAAAACAGAGAAATGCTTCCAGCAGTGAGCCATCACCCTTCGGTCCTTAAGGGAAAACACACATGTGAAGAGAAGCACACAAGCATGCATGCATGTGCATGCATGCACACATATGGCTCACATATATCACAAACAACTGGCCAGAGACATAGCTGGCCTGTGGAAAATCTTATCTTGGTTAGATTAAAATATACGTCACTTTTTTCCTTCATTAAGCCTTTTTCCTTCATGAACATAGTCATCTTGTTACCTCAGTGAACTGCATTTTGTCCAGCCCAATGCCTTCTACGTTTGAAAAATTATATGGTTAAGCAAGACATTTCATAATCATTAATCTATAGTTAACCCAGCCTGCTGTATTATGCAATACTATGAGGAACAGCTGGGGCCCACTAACCAGAAAGCACTTTTATGGTTTCTCTTAAGGGCCATTAAATCAATGTGATGAGAGCACAGCTGGAAAAAATCCTTGAAAAATTTATCAGATCCCACACAATATGTAAAGGGACCACTCGGTGCAATTGCAGACTCAGCAGCAAGCCCTCTCAGTTGAAACTGCAGGTGGATGAACATTTACAGCACAGCTTGTATATGGTCCTGAAAATCTCTGCTGCCTCTCCCTTTCCCCTCGTCTATGGGGTTTTCCATTTGCGCCTTGCTAACTGCTATAATTGCTGTGGATCCCTTAGGGGTAGATTAATGGGATCATGAGCGCAGCCTTTTCGGCAATTGCCACACTGCCTGCTTAAGTCGTTCGAGGTGGAACCTCCTAATGCTAATGCAGAGAATGCTGGCAGTGCTGCCTCCCTTACCTCAAGCACATTCTGACAGGGGCCTGGAAATCTCACGCTTTCCTCCTTCATGTCTTGAAACAGAAGGCAGAAAAGAAGAAAAAGCTATTAATCCCTGAAACCCACATGTTTCATGACTGTTCACACATCATAGATAATGAAAAATAATTAAGAATGAATGCTGTTACTGAGTTATAATGTCCTGCGGAATTAACCTCTGATGAAATAAAGTAGATTGGGAAGTGAAAAGCATATTAATCAGACTAGAGCAGACAAAAAAAATCATTATACCTACTTCATGGATGTCTAATGGGTTTTAAGCCTCAGAGCAATTTCTTTAACACCTTTCTTAAATGCCTATTAAGAACGTGGTCCTAGGAGTCTGTTTAAGCCAGTGTAGTTCTGCTGTGGACTTAACAGTCTCTGGATCAGATTCATAAATAAATCAAATGAAAATATAACAGAAAGAGAAGAGCTAAGTATTGAAAAAACTCCGGGAGGTAGGGACAAAAGAGAGGAAAGGTAGTCCGAAAGGGACATTACAAAAAAAAGCCAGCACACTTCTGAGAGAATCCAAGCAGTAGTCCATGGGTATTTTTGCACATTGGTGCAAAAGTAATCATTGCATATGCCTGATGATCACAAGTACTGGGCTATGTCTAAGTGCACATTAGAAAACTTGGCATTAGAGGCCTTGATCCTATCAGACCTTATATTCACATTTATGCAAGGCAGTAGACAGGTGTTTTCCTACTGCTCTACACAAGTGGCTGGTATAAAGCCAGATAGTTTATACATCTAGGTTCATCGTGAATGTTTTTATTTACAGTTTCTTTCCTATCTTCACTAGAATGAGCAACACAAACAGTCTGCTTCCCTTTACTCCTCTTTATTTGTGAGACTGTGCTCTCTTTTAATAAGACACTCATGAAACAGCTGCTGTGTTCAACACTGCAATATTACTAAATAGGTTAGGATAGGAACTAAAATGAAACAAACAAAGAAAAACATACTAGGAATGTGTATGTGTAGGAGGGAGGGTTTTGAAGTAGAAATGAAGACCACTGCCAAATTAGAACTTTGCTATATACACCACAGCTAGCAGCTTTCTACTTGCAAAGGGATATTAAAGGATCACATTTTGGCAGATTGCACATGGACAGTAATTACAGAATATCACATAGTCAACATCATGCACATATGAAAAAAAATGCATTTGTATAGCAAGTATGCATGTATATACGTGTTTATGTGTGTAAAAATGTTATATGCATGATTTATGCTATATATCTTAATCTGTGCTATACTTCATATACATAGGATATTTAAATACACACACATACAAAACATACATCTTATAATACCACACTGCACTTTGATTAAAATTCAAGAAAGATCACATCCCACTGAAACATCTGCTTTCTTCCTGTCACCCTTCCAGCCAAGACCAAGATGAATCTGGTTTTAGGAAGACTGAAGGACTCCCAGAGCAAAGATTAATAAACCCTTTTTCTGAATCACTGAAGTCTATGGAAGGTTTGTCACTGTTTTCAGTGGGTGCAGGACCAAGTCCTTCTAGGGCTGAATAGGAAGATCAGGATTAGGCATTTGTGCAAAAGTCTGCTTGAGTGGAGAAAACAACCTCTGCTTCTTCCTGGGACTTCTTCATAGGATTGTGTACCCATATAGCAGGAGCCACAGGGGAGAACAGTTTGGAGTGAGGAGAGAGAAAAGTGGGTGGCATAATAAATATCTACCTCTGAGCAATGCACTCAAAAGAAAAATCTGCTTCATACTCTGCTTTCTTTTCCTTCTTGCACTTACATCTTCTGGAACTGCATTGAAATAGTCAAGGTCTTTATGGGAAACCTCACAGACATGGTGCTTGAAGGCTAGAAGTGTAACACAAACAAGAGATCCAGGGAGTGGCTGAGGAGAGGGGAAGCTGGGTTTATATTCAATAATTCTTTAATATTTCATGTCTCCTCAATGGTATTCTTTTGTGTGTGTGTGAAAGGTTCCACATTCTCCGCAGAAAAGGGGCTTGAAAGAAAACCCGGTTAGTTTTCAAAAGTGCTATTGGTTCTTAAACATATTTTGACAGGCTTGCTGCTGTTAAAATATCTTGACATAACCAAACCAGAAATGCCCTCTGCAGTAGTTCATGGTTCTTTTTACTGAAGGAAGTCTGAAACAAGTTTCCAAACCCAAAGCAGGGGAAGTACAGAATTTTTGAATTTTAAAAACACAGAAAGCCAAGACTCCCTAAGGTATACAAAAATGTAGAGGGAGAAACTCTATCTTCCTAAGGTTTGCCAAATGAAATGGGGAAGAGGGAGGATTAATTCTTTTCAGAAACAAAAGAGAAAAAGAGGAAAAAGGTTTGGGTCATGAGCACCAAGCATATAACAGAATGGCTTGTTGCAGAATGCATTCTCTCCACTGGACATTCAGTCTAGCATAGGATGCTCTCAGTGCATTAGACTATTATACCTTTAGATCAAGACATGACGCAAAGGAGTGACCGGCAGAAAGCTTTTCTGTTATTGCACATTGACCTGCAGCACAAGGTTACTACATGTCAAGTTTACCAAATATGTCTAAAATCCCAGTAGAGTCCCAAATCCCGTTCAGATTCATATTCTGCTATTAAAGTCAACTAATGGAAGAGAGGAAGACCCTGACATTATTGCTGCTTCAAATTCCAAGAGGATGTCTTGCTGTGTTATCCTTATTCATATTCCAGATCACCAGAAAAGTACAAAGTGCTCATATACACTTAATCATATTTCAAGATAATATGGGGGTAATGTGGCTCATTCACCTCCATTACATATGATAGTGTTCCAATATTCAGGGTTGTTGGTAACCTCATAGAATCATCAAATGTTAGGGGTTGGAAGACACCTCTGGAGATCACCAAGTCCAATCCCCCTGCCAAGCAGGACCATAGAATCTAGGGCAGGTTACACAGGAACGCATCCAGATGGGTCTTGAAAGTCTCCAG
>JAVSBS010027951.1:14147-32759 GCA_033124195.1 Coracias cyanogaster | reverse complement strand
TCTCTCAAGTAGATCTCTGTCCCTCTTGAACTGGGGAGCCCAGAACTGAACACAGTACTCCAGGTGAGGTCTCACCACAGCAGAGTAGAGGGGGAGGAGGACCTCCCTCGATCTGCTGGACACACTCTTCTTAATGCACCCCCGGATATCATTGGCTTTCTTGGCCACAAGGGCACGTTGCTGTCCCATGGATAACTTGTTGTCCACCAGGACTCCAAGGTCCTTCTCCACGGAGCTGTTTTCTAGCAGATCACCTCCTAAACTGTACTGGTGCATATTGTTACTCCTTCCCAGCTGCAGGATTCTGCACTTATTCTTGTTGAACATCATTAGGTTCCTCTTTGCCCAGCTCTCCAGTCTGTCCAAATCCTGCTGAATGGTTGCACAGAAAAATTTTCCCACGGCCAAAAATCCATTTAAAACAAAGTCCTCTCATTGAGGACATATCAGATATTAAATGGATAAGAATAGATACAGCACTTGATCTTGAACGTCCTAAGTTCATTCTTGATATGTTATTCAAAATGAAAGAAAATCTCAAGTTGCCTGCAGGATTTATTTTCAGAGATAGCAAAAAATTCTTACAAGATGTTTTTCAAAGCTAAACCTTTTTTTTTTAAGCATTTTCCCAAAAGCAGTGAGATACATGGGTAATCAAAGGACAAACGACATTACAGAAAAGAATATAATAATTTCTCCCAGACAGAACAAAAATCTTCCTGGTTAATTGTTTAAAGTTTGGACATTAAGAGGTATTACTAGAAGTCTATGAAGACTTGGTTACTCTAAACTAAAGAGTAATGGCACAAGAACTCCTCCATTCTGTCTTCTGTATCAGAGAGATTCAGAGAAGACCTACATAAGCAATAGGTCAGTTTTTTTCCAATGTATCTGAAAACTTAACTAGATCAGCTTGCTCATTAAAAAAAAACATGTGATGATATTATTTCATATGAAGTTACATACCAATGAACAATTACTTAGTTTTTGGGCAAAGACATGAGGGAGAGCTGGTAAATCTGCCCTTGTAGCATTATGATGAAGAAACTCACAGTCAGACACATATTACAGTCATCATCAGATGAACCCTGAAAATAAATTTTTTTAGAACTCAGGTGAATTCCTTAATTGTTATATGATAGTATTTATGCCTGTTTTCCTTTTTCTTTATTTGGGCCATTGTATGCTTCACCAATCCACCTGAAAGGCAAGAGAAGACAATAGGCACCACCATCTCCTCTCACATTTATTGGAAGGACTGGCTTAGGGAATTCAGAGATGTAATCCAGCCTAGAGAAAAGCACTGTCTTTCAACCTCAACTCATCTATATTCTCTACATTTCTTACTGATTAATACACTACACAGAATGCTGTCTTCTGTGGATGCCACACTTACATCTCTCTCCCTCTGTTCTGTGCAGAGTTGGTCTGGCTAACTGACTTGGCACAAGTGCACAGAGAGACACCTAATGAATTTTTCTAAGTACCATGACTTAGCCACTACTGTGTCAAAATATTACTGTGATGCAAAAAGTCAGATTCATGACCCTTTGAAAATGTCTCCTTAGACCAAGAATCTGTCCTACCACCAAGAAATGAACATTCCTGATGACATGCTGTTAATGCACAATGGAAAATTTGATCAACTGCCTCATTCATGCCACTTTGCAAACAACGTTCTGCTTAGGAAAGCGCTGTGTAAGCAACATTTGTTTCCTGATATATAGAACACTATTGAAAATGAAAATCCAGTCCTTCCTTTGAAAGACTTCTGCCCGTGACACTTCCTTTTAAAAAGCAGGAGTAGCCTGCATTGAGAGACTCTCATCTTATTTATATCTGAAATTTTCAAATATTGATTGAATTACTATGAGTTTATACTGCTGTAAATACTTAAATACAGTGCTGAGCTCTCATTAGAAGTGACACTTTTACCCACTAACTTGTAAATTATTAGCATGGTCCTGAATTTAGCATGAGATCAGATCAGCAGGGAAGGACAGGATGGAAAAAGAGCTATCATTTTTACCCACGACTACTTCCACTCTTCTAATGTCTTATTGAAAAGGTTTAATTGTATTTTGGTATTTGATGATAGAGTGATACTTGGTATCAGCACTGTGAAAGATTAATTGCATCACCTATCAATATTATTTGATATATATGGGCACATACCTTCAGCCACAAATTATTTGCTTACTTTACAAATTGGGACCTAAAAGAAAAGAAGTTGAAAGGAATGAATTAAAAGAAATAAGAAAACTAAATTGAAAGTTTTCTCCTAATTTCAGCATTTTGGGATTGACTTCCCAAGTCCAAGTAGCAGAAGTGACAAGTTAGTTAAAGAGCTTATGAGTTGTAAATGCATTTAGAGGACAGAAAAAAATAGCATTATACATTCACTTCTGAGTAAATAACTTACAAAGAGATTCTTAGTTTCTTACATGATACAAGTACTGAAATAGAAACTTTCCCAAACAGAATGGAAATTCCATCAACTATCCAATTGTCCTTTAAAACTTTAGGCTATAGTACTGTGTTCAGGTGTTTTCTTCTCCAAAAGGTTATTAAATAGCAGCCAGAGAGATCTCACAGTATAGGATCTACTTCTCTCAGGCTGACAATCACATAACAGCTGCTGTTCAACTTGAGCATTCATTTGGGAGGAAAGATTTCTTCTCTGCTTTTTAAACTTTGTGTAAATAACACTGAAACAGGAAAAGCAGATAGTTCCCTAATCCGTTAATGTCAGTTACAATACATTGTACAGTTATTGTCAGGCAAGGAAAGTCAGATGGGAAAAAAAACACAAAGAAAAAACAGCCACCTGTCTACAAGCACAACTGCATTTAGAAAAAAATTTTCAAGCACCATTCTGGTCTGCTTCCCTAACAACTAGGAGAGGGATTTTTGTCTGGGAACTTCAGAAACCAGATTGTAATGCAAACAATCCCATAGGTGACATTTATAATACAATTTTGTAGGAAAGTATGGGTGATCATGGTATTGGCCTTTAGCATGAATATATTTTGAGTGGTTATTAATAACTGAGCAACAGAATTTCAATGTTGGCATGGTAAAAGCCATTGATTTTGTCTGAAAAAACATGAAATGAAGGACTAATCTAACTAATCAAAGATTGAGAAGCAGGCTGGAACGCATTTAGAGACTGAAAGGGGATGTACATTTTCTCTGAGGACCCTTACCTATAGTTGCACAAACCAGTATCTGAAAATCAGGGTTTACGGAATTTTTAAAAAACTCACACTGAATCTTGCTATAGGTCTCTTTACGTTTCTGTTTATAACTTTTCAGGTCAACTTTGACAGAATAGGTTTGCAGTTAGAAAGTGAAGTTTTATCCAAATAAAATTATATAGTGCAATTTTCGTGAAGGGAAAAGGACTTTTAACAAAAACGTTAAAAGAAAAAAAAGCTCGTTCTAGTATTTTGGGGAATAATGCATTGATTTTTCTTTTGTAAATGACTTTTTATGATGTGGTACATTACATATTTCTAAAAGTAAAGATGAAAATAAGCTATTAAAAGTAGTTCTCAGCTTTTTAAATTGATATTTTGGCAGAATTTAGAACAAAGTTCTGAATTTCTCCACAAAACAGAATTTTTCCTCTCCATACAGCTCCAGTTCAGGCCCACACTGAGATATAATGATTATAACACATGAAGCTGGTTTAGCTTTTGAAAATTTCCCAATTACAGAATAATAGCAAAATTCATAAGAGTCTTAGAAATATTTTAGCACATTTAGAAAGCAATATCAATTGAATTTAACTGGAAAATAAAATCCTATTAATATCCTAAGACATGACAGGCACTTAACTATTTAGAATCACATCTGATTGCAGAAAAAAATTGGAAAGCTAGCTTAAATGCCTATCTTGTTACCAGTCCTATTATGTTAATATTTAGCTTAAGAATAAGAACAGTTGTATTGCATCAGAACAGAAATCACTTTAGTCTGGCATCGTGTGTATGGTATTGGCCAGTAATGGACATAGGGAGATATTATAAGAAGATGGCTTTTCTAAAATAGCCTTTCCTCTGGCTTTCCCTCCAGTACACCATAGCTTGGGGACTTGGTGAGGCAGAGATTGAAGACCGACCATCGACTGTAATAGCCATAGATAGATCTATCTTACCTAAACATGCATAGTTATTTTTTTACTCATTTATACTCTACAACATCCTGTGGTCATAAATGTAAATATTGTAGAATGTATTTTAATTAATTAGATTCATTCTTCTGGCTCAATCTTGAGTTCATTTCATCTCTGTCCAAAATCTTTTAGCTGTAGAGGAGTGAGTGTTAGATTTTGGGTTTGATTTGTTGGGGTTTTAAAAGCTTATTAGAAAAAAAAGGATACCAATGTAGGATTTTATCTGTGGATATTTCTACTTGTAGCCAAAGAGGCTTTGTTGAAAACATCTAATGTAAGATTACTTTTAATGAAAACCTGAAGAATAGAAAGTGTAGTCCTCATTTCACTTATATTTCACATTCCATGTGTAAGTGGTCATTGGATCACTGGAAATTTAAAATTTTATGAGTAGTGGACCTCAAATATATTCACTTTGGCTTATCCTAAAATCTTGATAGGCATCAGACTTCATTATGATTATTCCACTACAGTCTTTTTAATCCACCTCTGTAGGTGTTAAACACACCTACATAAGAGATAGAGAAAGGAAAAAAACCCAACAATTATCTCAGTCTGTTCAGACAGCAAAGGAGAACTTGACTGACCCCAGAGCTTCCTCTAGGGGTTCAGAAATCGTAGAAAAAGTTCCAGTCTTATGATGTTCATGTTCCAGAAAGAAAAGAGAGAAGAATGAGGGAGAAGGTAGATAGTATCTCAAAAAGATTGAAATATTTGGATTTGTCCTAGTGTGAATAGATTTTATTTTTTTCTTTCTCTTTTTTTTAATTAGAATTTTACAGAATGTGAGCTTTTTACATGAGAGAATCATTTCCCATGCAGCTTTGGTCAGGACTAATTGCCACCAAACTTTGTCCACTTATGTTTTGGGGGGTTTTCTGTACATGTAATGGCTGCCAGATTATACCCTACTATAAGAGGTCTAACTTTCCTTCAGTACCACCAAGTATAAAAACTAAACAGATGCTGCGAATTCCCTCATGGTGTCAGAGCAGAACATACCCCAAGATAACTCTGAGAAGGAATGTGATGTCCCAGAGGAGGAAGGCACGGGCTGGGTCTGACAGAGATCAGATATGCTTTCATGGTGTAAGCAGGTGAACCACTGTTGAGCCTTTGCAGTCAGCAAGCAGGCTTTCTCCAGCTCTAGGGGTCACCTATTTGGGGCACTAGGCCATGACTGCATCATCGAAGTCCTCTCTCCTTTACATGGGAGTACTAGCAAACTTCAGGATACCAGCTTTCATCTTCCAAGACGATAAGAATTTTACATAGATATTTTAAAACAGGACGTTAATAAAGTGCTATTGCCCACATTATTTACTTCTGACAACAGATCTGCAATTAGGAAGTATTTATAACTGTTGTCTGAGTAAATTGGATACACAGAGATTTGCTCTCACCACCAGTCTTTGGAGGACTGGTGGGCAAACCTGTGTATGAGATGTACTCAAGCAGTGCAATTACCCAAGGGTCTATTGTCTCATTCCTCTGAAAGAATTTGGCACAGCATTTTGTCTGCATCTGTTTTCCCTGCCTTTCTGTGGCCAACATACAAATCCTCTGAATGCAAATATGTATGCTTGGAAAAAGTAATTCCAAACTAAATTCACTCTGGAGTCAAAGGTTACCATACAGAAGAAAGGACACCGAGACACTTAAATTGCCTATTATTCTAGCAACTTTGAGAAAGGGGCTTCTGCAGTCAGATTGTCCATTCAGTTACATAGTGAGGCTGGAGGCAAGGGGGAATGTAGAAAAGACCTAAGATAATTCATGGAGTTTAGGTGAGTGGGAGAATGAGGCATTGAAGTGGGAAAGATAGAAGGTTTCAGAGAAAGCAAAGATTACTGTGGTGCAAAGGGAAGGAGACACACTTCCACAGCAGAATAAGCTTCACTTGTTCAGCTGTTCATGGAATAACTTGTCACATTTGTGGTGGTTTGGAGAGGAGATGGAGCATTTGGTCCAAGTTTGGAATGGATGTGTGAATCAGGAGCAAATGAAGTTTACAGTCCAGAGAGGGAATATCCTCAGAGCGTTCTCATAAATTCTGTTATAGACATATTCCAATGAGAAGAGAGGAGAATACCGTCTTCTTGGCTTCTGTTATCTCAAGATATATTCTGCTTTCCATTTAGCTCATCGGTCTTGCAAAAAAACCCATTAACCTAAATTGCATTGCCATTTCCAGCTCCTTCTATTCAGAATGCAACTGCAAGAGGAGGACAATGTTATTGAAGTTAACACCTTTTAAATATTTTATTTCTATTTTACAGGTCTAATATGCAATAATTGGCAGAACAACTCATTTGGAAATGCATAGTGCCAAAGGAAAGCATTCAATATCTTTCCATTCAATGACCTGAGTATTTTCTCACTCTGGGGTGTAAAAACATTTGTTCTTGATTCACACGGTCACTCCAAATCCTTGCCAAATTATGCAAAGAGCTGTAATGGTGCAAGGATCTTATTCCTTATTACATGATTTGGACGAAAGAAAGCAATACCTTGTAAAAACAGGTAGTGAAGCTACGGCCAAAAGTCATCACAAAAACATGTTTTCAGAAGTATTCTGTCCTGTCTGCAGTGTCTATTCCAGATCTCTACTCTCTTTAGGGCCTGAGTTTAACCTGCAATGCACCTGTAAAATACAATCAATAAACACAATTTTCATTTTACAGATACAAACACACTTTTCTCACAGAGGCTACAGCCTCAATTCAGTAATGCACCAAGCCAGATGTTTGATTTTAAGTACACAATATAACCCCAAATTCACGTTTTAAGGTCCTGCTGAACTGAAGGCTCAGCAGCTTTCCCTTGCACTCATAACAAAACACATGCCATGCCAGAAATGGAGTATACGTCCCCTTGTCTGGTCACATGTAGATCCCTGGAGATAACTTAACCTTTGTCTTTGATTCAATAACGTGGAGAAAAAACAGCCAACCCAACAACTGTGCTTAAATTTAAATGTAATTTTGCTATGTTGTTTTCCTTTCCTCCCTAGGCAAATAAAAAAAAAAAAAAAATCCACTGGAGGATTGCATCCCTGCAGGAATATGAACTGTAACCATGCATCACTCCAGTGAGTGGCCTGAGCAGCTGCCTGTAGGGTTCTTTCAGGTAGGAAGTTTTAATCCTGCTTTTTTGGAGACTGTTCCATTTTGCATAAAATATCTTCAGGCTTATTTCAACAATCTAAGTGATTTCTTTGTTTAAGACTATAGACAAAGCACCTGTGCCTCTCCAGCCTGTATGACCAGGTAATCATTTACAGCTGGGTCATCTTGAAACTGATCTCATGACAAAATCAGAGTGAGATGTGAACTATTGCTGAGCACAGAAGATGCCCAAAAGACATGTGACCTTCCTCATAATTCCTGCTTCCTGATAGTACAAAGTGATTGTTGTGGGCCACAGAAAACCAAGTAGATTATTTTAACTATGTGGAAACACACAAAAGGGGACAAAATCCCTCCCTAAGTAAACAGTCTTTTAACCCAAACAATCTGAAATTATCACAAAAATGTAGATCTGGCCTGAAACTGTTAATTGGAGCTGTGAAAATTCTCACTTGGACTCTTGTTCTTTCCTTTGTTCTTTTTTTCGAACAGCCTTACAAGTATGTGATTTGAATTCTCCCATTAGAAATGCATTTCAGAGCAAGACTGTACTGCTCATTAAGAGAATATCACCAGCTTTCAGCTGCTTCACAGTCTCACTTCCCAACCTGTAGTCATTTGTGTTGGCAGAGAAGTATTTGCAAAATTTGATATGTAATAAAAGTTAAAGTAAGGACATTTTTCAGTTTCCACTTGAGCGTGTCAGGAAACTGGGACTGAAAGATTTATAGTTTTGGGTACAAAAAACAGTTAAGAATTAAGCAAGAAGGCACTCTTCCTCCCCAGGAAAAAATCCTCTAGTGTTACAGTCAATAGGATTTTTTCCATCTACTTCTATGAGAAGACGATCAGATTTCAAGACATAAATGGAAAGGGGGAAAACTCAGTGATCCAACTAACTTACTGCTTTTAATGCGAAGGGAGACACCTCCCAAAGTTATAACAATTTATTTGCCTTGATTAAGGAAGGTGCAGTACCCCTTGTCAGGTATCAACAAAACTACATCATTTGCACCCCTTCTCCACATAACCTCTGCATGCAATAACAACTGAAAGGGATGCTGAGAGTTGTATTAGTGGTGACTCTGGAACATAATTTACCCTTCTTAAACAGAAAGATCACCACAAACACTCTCTATTCCTCTGGCTAATTTGGACTATTTAAAAAATCGTATCTGTGTAGACTTGGCCTCAACTGCTCTAAAGAAACATTTGAATGCTTTTGATTAAATTAATGGTTCCTCTATCTAGGGCAGTTGCTGAAGTGCACACCTGAATATCTCCAGGGAATTACTTCTAAATAAAAATAAAATCTTACACTCTATAATCTCCAAGCAATTAAAATGTATTTCATGTGAGACACCAGGCAATTCGCTCTTTTGCATGGCGAGATATACTAGCAGGTTTTCTTTCTGGTCTCCTTAATACAGGGCATCCTTTTTTCTTATTTACAAGTGCTCAGAACACTACTAATTACATTGCTAAAGTTTTGCTTTTCCAAGCAGACATCACATTTACTCTGACCCTTTTCTACCCTCCTGTCCTCAGCTCCAGTGCTATAGTATGACACTGGCTCCCCTTCTCAAAAGAAAGAAAGAACAAGAGAGAGGAAAGTATTTTTCACTAAAATAATAGCTCCCCTTTTGGCAACAAACAAAGGAGAGAAAAAAATACATCCAGAGAAACTGAACTCTTTAAAAGTGCTTTTCTGCTGTTTGATGACACAGGCATAAAGCCAAAATTCACCCATTGTACTTCACATTCAAAATTTCTTCACACAGCTCTATATTGCTGACAGCTCTTTAGCTACAGCCATGCTACCAGGCGCCATTATAATAGTTCACTGTACCATTATGATGTGTCAATGTTTATGACCTGTATCCCAAAACTGGACAACACTCAAATCTGTTGACTGCCTCTAAATCACTTTTTTGGAAAAGACTTAAAGTACTGAGATTGCAACTAGAATTGTTATTGCTTAACTGGCCCCATCTAAACTTTTTTTTCATTGAAAACACAAAAAGGTTACAGAATCATAAACCCCATGTGGAAGAAAACACAGGAAAATACTTGGTCTCATATAGAGGAACACATATAATACCTGCAGCTGTATGAAGGCCCAAAGGGCTTTTTTATTGGTGGATGGATGAATTTTTTATTGCTACTGAATAAAGAGTTCTTGACATAAGTATCTGACCTCTGACACCAGCAAGATTCCCTCTTGGTGGCCATTAGAATACAAATCCTACTTCATGTATTCTGATTTTAAATGATGCACTACCTGAAGGACTTTTTAATGGGATCAAATCAGAGAAACAAGAGATTGTTGTCTGGAGATTGGCCAAAGTGGGTTGAAGTGATTTCACTTACCTTAGCCTTCAAAAAATTGAAGGTGTGTTGAGCAACACAACCTGCTTCACAAGCAAGTGTGAAAAATGAGCAAAAGTAGGAACGCAGAAAAGCAAAGCAAGGGGTTGCTGACTGCTTAGGACTTGTAGATCTTCAGTTAGCAAGGCTGAGTAATGCCTGTTTCTATAGTCAGACAACTAAAAGAATAACATTCTTAGCTGTAGGTGATTATCTTTCCTTCTGCAGCCAAAGCCTACCTATTTGCATAGAACTAAGCATGACTAGTGATCCATTTTCAAGGAAGGATCAACCTGCTTGTATTTTTAGTGTAAGAATTTTAGTAGTCATACTAAACTCCAGTTGACTGATAAATATGAAATTAGGCTCCCTCTTACCCTAGAGGAAGCCTTTATTGATTTCATTTCTTCATCATTTTTTCTGTAAATTTGGTATCTCTCTTCAGCTCATATTTCCTTCTGAGGGCTTTTGATTACTTTAGGTAACTGATCACCATACCTCTAGTTCTCTGACACTTTCCATTTCTTAGCTCTGAGAGCATCTAAGACATGCCTCATCCTCCTCTACCTTACCAGGAATTTCTTGTAATTTTGTGACCAATAATGCAGAAAGCCAAGAAAAATAACAGCATTTTTGGCAACAGTGCATTATCAGAACGTCAGTCCAAGCAGTTCTAACAAGTTCTGTTCCTTTGGTCCCATTTTTCAATTATAGCAGTTGTTAAGTCACACCCCTCTGAGTTATTCTGGTAATAAATCACTTTGTCCATCTGGAAAGTCCCCACTCCCTTCTGGGAAGCACTTCCAGCGGCTGTCAGAAGCCCGCACCCTGTTTGTGAGATAGTCCCGCTGGACAGCAGAAAACACACATGGAGCATTGAGCCACCATTGTGACTCTTTCCCTGCAAAATGCACACTGGTTTCAGGGGCAAATTACACTAAAATCTCAGGGGAAAAGTCAGGTAAGAGGCAGAACATGTACCCTTTTGCTGCCCTCCTGTAGAGCAACAGTTAGGGGTACCCACAGCATCTGGTAACAGGCAGCATCTAGGATTTCTTTGAGGAGGAAAGTCCCTTACCCTCAACCACCATATTTATTATGTTCAGTATTTGTGAAATAGCTCAAGTTAACAAGGTTTTCAAATTACTGTACCACATGAGACCTCCAGCTTCTCAAATGAGTTGTTTAAAAAGGTAGTTAAAACCCTTCTCCCAATACCTCACTTCTTCAACAGTATCTTTTCTTTCACCTTGTCTGTGTCAGGACTCAGACAGAAAGTGGAAGGTGCAGGTGGAGTACCAAGGCCAATGGTCTTACAAGAATCTACTTCTTTTCTCCCACAAGCCTCTTCTAGTAACTCAAAACATGTTGGTGAGTCCTATAGTGTACCTTAAGGAACAGAAATGGAGAGAAAATTGTAAAGTTAAGCAACCTCAAAAGTATGAAACATACACTCCAGTTACCTACCACTTTACAAATCTAGCAGAAAGTAGATATCAAAGTGCAAAAAAAAGAAAAAAAGGAACTGAAAACCTGGGCATTAGCTGGAGGAAGTATAGAAACAATTACTATTCACATGAACTACAACTAGCACAAATCTCATTGCCCATTGATAGAGATGGCACTGCAGGCAATACAAACTAATTCCTGTGGTGGCACACTGTGGGACTTGCTTCAGAAAGATTTCAGGTATAGGGAATCTAACGCTTCAGGTATGAAGGAGAAAGCTAGCTTATTCTGCTGTAATTAAATATTGAATGGAAAATTAATGTCTTTTCTTTGTAAATACCATATTTGCACCTAAACTATGAATACAGGACAAATGATCCTGAGGACAGGCAAATGCCATCTACTAAGCCACATACAACACAGAAACAACAAAAACACTGAGCAAGTCTGACGTGGTCCAAAAGAAACAGCCGTTTTCCATGCATTTCTAACTTTAGCAGAGAACACCACAGGGCTCTAAAATAGGTACAAGGATGTATTTGAAGAACAATATGCCATGTCATGGCTGGTTGGTAAGAACAAGACAGAAGAAGGCTTGCAATGGAGCAAATGACAAAGATGGATTGATTTGAGTGATGTTTAAATTTGGTTTATTATGGGGCTGCAATTGACAATGTTGCAAGCAGCTCACCTCCCAGAGAGATAGGCATGTGGGCTATTCTTTGATTTCATAAATCATCCAGGAACATACCCAGAGCATTGACCTTTTATAAGGAGGGAGCTCAGGGCATTCAGCATAATTTAACACCAGCATGTCGGATGGTGTCCAGCACAGTTTAACACTCCTTAACCTCTGCCTCATTAGACATCTGTCCTGTCATTTATCTTTCTGTTTATTTTCCAAGTGATATATTATTGGTAATAACTAAGGAATGGGCACTGATGTTACTCTCCATAGAGCTGCCGTTAGTCAGATGGAAGTCACGCCAGCATCACTCTGAAACTGGTACACAAAACAGCTTTTAAAGGATTTCAGATCTTTTCTTTGCCAAGCAATTTCCTCCTGGCATGGGCAGCTAGCACCCCTATTATTATATGATCTTTCATTTATTTTTACTCTTTCCAGACCAGATTTTATAAGTTTTTAATACCAGCAAATATTATTTCTGTTGGTAATAAGACCTGAATTATTCTTTTTGCAGCAGAAACTTCATCCTGTCTGTGACAACCATGGCTAAATAAGAAGCCAGCAGGGAAATGGCAGGGTCTTCCATTCCAACCACAGATATATATACATACTTGTACACAGAGACAAATACATATACACACACACACACAAACACACATGCTCACACTCTTCCTTCATGCCAAGGTCATCACCATAACAGCAGATATTAAGTCTCCTTTCTAAATACAAATATTTTCTCATGTCCATAATTGACTGAAAATTGGAGGTTCCATTTATGCTGCCTTTCTTTATCAAGCGGCAACTACTTTTCCAATATTTTGTATATTGAGTTACATTCTGGAAGGGGAAAGAAAAGCAAGAAAGCATGGGGCCACAGTGAGGGGAAAATGAAATATTACAGATTTTTTTGTGTGTTGTGTAACGTATGTGTTGTGATATTGGATGGGAAGTAAATTCCAAAAAAGATTCTTCTATGGTACATATGGCAGTAAATATGAATTTGGATTTCTAGCAGATTATAAATAAGGTACAAGTCCAGAAGGACCTGTAAATTTTAAAAAGGCATTCCAGATTTGTTTACAATGTGGATATTTGCAAGTCAGCTCTATAATAGATGTAACACCTTGAGAAAATATTGATAGTGTTTTGTTTAACTGAATAACAATATTTTGCTTTTAAATCCATCATCACATGAAAGATATTGAAATTTTGAGTAATAACAAACAATTTTATAAGAGCAATATTACCACTGAGACACAGATTGAAGTAGTTAAGGAACCCACTGGCTGACCTGAAATGTCCTCTATTTAAACACACACATGCACACAGAAACCTTCAGCAAAACAAATCCTGAACAACATCAAATGTCCTCAGAAAATGCACAAGACAGGTATCCCTGAAATTTGGATTATGGTGATGAGAAAGCACAAAGCAATGGGAGGTGAGACTGCTGCTGGCTTGTGTTGGTTGAGGCAGGCGAGCACATCTTAGAAGGAATTCAGTGGGTGGGAGGGAGTTCGCCGGGGTCCCAGAAGCTTTACTTTCCAGATGTACTTTATTTATAAAGCACTTAATCCTTTTAAAACTACCTACGTCCCACACAGATGTGGCATTGCTTTATTGCTTAATTACTACCATCATCTCAGTTTTTGTCTAACACTGTGGTTAGAGAAAAAAATTACATTTCTGCACTTGCTGCCAGATTTAACATGAAACTGTGGAAGCTATTTTGATATCATAAACAAGACATCTGCTCTTTGACAGCTTTGGTTCACACGCTGCAACTGGGCATTTAGCTGTACTTTTTTGAAAGCTCGGATCACACATCTGGAGTTTAAAATATTCAGGGCTACTGCGAGCTTCTAGACTCAAACTCTTCGGCTACTTCTTCAGCAGTGAAACACCTGCGTATACTGGTCAGTCACACGATGCCTATGCAACACAGGATGTACTTCAGAAAAAGGCAATGTGACCTGGAAATGAATCTAGCAGGGTGTATCTAGGAGTAGGAGAGTCACCAGTACAAGGCCCTTGCGAAACCTGAAGTATCGTCGGCTGTTCAGGTCACCCACGTTGACAGAAAGGGAACTTGTATAAGAACAGGTGCAGAAATGGCTGCTGGGGTGATCCAAGATACAGAGAGTTTATTTTCCAAGAGGAAATTAAAAGACAGTGGCTTATTTAGCCAAGCAGATCCAAGTCTCAGAAGAGATACAGTCATCCTTGGTAAATACAGCTGGAGGATAAACACCAGAAAGGGAAAAAGCTTTTTAAGTTTAAAGACAATGAATTGTCACAAGAACAAAGAGATATAAGCCAGTCATCAAGAAATTCAGGCTGGAAATTAGGTATAAGTTTCCATCTCTCAGAAAGGTGAGTTTCTGGACCTACAACATTTTTGCAGTGGTGGAGTCAGAATTTGCCACTAGTTTGTACTAGATTATGGAAGATTTTACATGACAGAGCACAACAGTCCAAGCACACGCTGTGCATTGGTGACCTTCTCAGCACTCTCCCTATCCTATCCTGCCAGGATTGTGAACCACTCTGGAGCATATTTCCAGCCCACATTTCTGCATTTTCTTCCGTGGGAAATCGGGGCTGAGGGGCACCAAGATGGAAATACTTCATATGTTGTCCGTACTTCAGTGATGTCCCCACATGGGAGTGAGGGAGCACTTCTGACTGTCTAGATATGGGGCTGAGGGATCTTGCAAATCACTTTCAGTCCTGCAAAAAAATTTGTCTGATGTAAAATTTTACAATAGGGCAATCTGCTTTTCTTATGCTAGTCAGGCAAGGTAAATCTGCCACACACCCTGTTTTACCTCATTCTACTGAGGTGGAGACAGCTTCAGGCTGTCCTATCTGCAGGCTACTCAAGCACTATCATCCCATCAATCAGGCACACCTCCAGGGTCTGACCAGCCACTAACCCCTACAGAAGGAGCCTCCCAAAGTCCGTTTCTGTCCTGCACACACACTGAATGCTGCACTCATTGCCTAATCCTACTTAAGAGCAGCATTTAAATGTTTGTATGTTTCTCCTACTTAAGTGCCAAAAGTTTTGGGTTTTCTCCTCAGCAAGGGGAGACTTAACCCAGCCCAACCTTCATGTAAATCTAATGATGCTAGAGATTCTGTTAAGCTGCATGAGTCAAATTTGACCCAGGTTTTTTTCCCTATTAGTAATAAAATGTAAAGCTTTATTTTGAAAGTATGAAATTGATAATATTGCCCAAAAAAATAATGATTTCCCCAGAATCACCCTATAATGAAAAGCAATGATGTTAATACAATGTGGGCCATAAACAAAACATTGTTTAGTTCTGTATTTCTAGTTAAATTCTAAGGCTTTTTATTTTTGTATATTGAAGTATAAAATGGAGTATACAGAATATCCTTAATCTATAAATGCATCTAATGAGTTGAGAAAAGAAATTTTTAGTTTTTACAGTCTTCTGTTATTATTTAAAGTCCCAGACAGAGTTACTGTAACATACACAAAGTAGATTATGTTTAGCGAGAAATTTAAAGATCAGAATTCCTGTAAACACTAGTGTAACATTTGGGCACAATAAACTCAGATTCCCTTTCTGTGTTAATGATATTCTGGGTAAATGCCTGCAGATCATTTACTTGGGAAAAAATTTGTATGAAAAAATATGAAGGTTGTTTTGGTTCTCAAGATAGAAATTGTACTTGCTAGCACTTGTACAGACCTCCACCAGATATAGGCACACATCACACAACACTGAACCCTTCCAGGTTGTGATGGCAGAGTTTTGAAAGCAGATTTATACCTGTGCTGAGTTATCCTCTGCACTGCAGAGGAAAGAAAGGGGGTCCCACCTTGTCCTGTAGCAGTGGTGTTTTTATGTCCCAGCTAGATCAGGCAGGAATTTGGGGTTGGTAGGAACTTTGCTTTCTCTTCAGGACATCAAAGGCCTTGGCATTGATGTGGTGTGTTTTCTCAGCAGACTGAGACATTACCAGCTGACTGGGGGCCCAACAGAACAGGCACCCAGTATTTGTCTGATGGACATGCCATCCCAGGGTCACCTTTGAAACCTAACACAGACACCCATAGTGCCACATGCAAAACATTGCATTGTAACCTGTGCTGGAAAACACACTAAGATCAGTCCAAGAAACTACACTGTTTTAGCCCTAAAAGTGGACATGTAGCCTGAGAATGCAGAGATGGATCCTCATGGAGTCAGGTGCCTGCCCTGCCCAGCTCAGCAAGGCTTGCAAGCACTGTGTGGAGAGAAGATGGAGCCAGGAGACCCCTCCAGCCTACCTTGCTGAAGGGCTTCATGGCCTCACCCCCCCAGCCCAGAACCCATCCATTCCGCCACTGTGAGAACCTTCAGAGCGTGACTTCTCAGACCAGGATAATGCCCAAAGCCATATCTTCTCAGCTTATGGGTTTCAGCAGCTCCAACAGTCACCAATTTGTTTGATTCAAACTCCAAAGAATTCTTTGAAAAAACATACCAACAGTGAGGGGAAACAACCACAGAACTGCACTCACTGATCAAATATGCCAATATCTGAATTATTTCCAAGAAAAATTGCAGTATTTGTCCTTTTTACAAAAGTATTCTCTTTTTCTGGTTCACACTAGTAATAATCCATGCTATCTCAGCACAAATGACTAACTATGAACATTCTCCTGTTCACATGCAGAGACATCAAGCATAGACTCCCTCTGAGCTGGTTATACCATGGTGTCAACTTGACCGGCTCCAAACCACATGAGAAAAGGGCAGATCTTCCAAAAGAGAAAGATACAGATCAGATGTCTTAGTTTCCTCTAAACTCACCTCCAAAATTTGTTCACCATCTCACCATCACAAATTATATTCCTTGCACAGCAGGTTTTGTCTCTCATTCCATCACACACATTCCTTTCTTTAAAAAAGAAATTTTTAGTCCTAAAACACTGCCGCAGAAACGCTGTAGTTTTGTTGTTGCAAAGTGATGAATACAGACAGGGCTGTGAAATTTTCAGCATTCATAATGAGTTTATTTAGTCTTTGAGTCATTTTCTGCCATTTTTATTTTAGACAACCCTTAAATATCTTTAGATGCATAAGTTTCTATTGGAATGCAGCTTCATTCCAATAGCGATAGGACAGAAATTTGGAAGGTACATACATTTCCCAGAAAGACAGGCCCTATCAATTCTCAAATTTAGATTCCTTGGTGCCCCAATTATTTTTTTAAATTGGACTTTAGAATAAAAGTCTATTTCTAATTACAAAAGTTCTTTTTCTTAATGCCAGTGTATGAAGCAACATCATCCAATGCTGATGAGCTGTTCTTTGTCTAAGTAGATTATTATAATTATTATTGTACACAACCTTCAGAAATTCATATTCTAAATGAGTTTCCACTGGTTTCTTCAGTACTGTCTGTTTCTTCACTGATTCTATAAATCTCCCACCCATATTTAATAAGATACATGCATAATTCCTGAGTAAGGATTTTTTGTACAATAGCATTGGTATAAAGACAGTAAGGCAACAAGCCTAGACACATGCTGAGCATTATATCATTCCTTGTCCCACCACCATCCATATACTATAGCTGGATAATTTCACTATGGCACCAAAAGGCCCTGCTTTTTGTTAACCAAAAAGAAATCTTGTGTCACCCCCCATAAGGTCAAGAATACTGTTGCAGAAATGCCTGTTGCATAGGATATGGTACAACTCTTTCTGAAATCTTCAGACTTGCTGACAGAGCAAAAAGCTAGGAGACAGATAATCCCCTCCTGCTCCAACCCCAAGAAAAAAGGCTGTTGAGCATATCTAACAGCTTAGAGCTTGCCATTTTTTTCCCCTCTTAGCACAACAACTTTTTAAAAAATTCACATGGAAAAAAAATTAAACCCAATGCCACATTTTCAAATGGCATTTCAATTATACAAAAGTCTTCTCCATTTAGGTTACAAGATGGTGGTTTGCAATAAGTAGGGCTGTATGGTGAAGACATTAAAGCACTGAATCCCAGGTCAGTGTTGGACAGCCAAAAAAGGAAACTGTGCTTTCAGTTGAGGTTTGGAATAAGTGGTAAGGTAGTGAAGCAGAGATACAAGACTGTTTTGGATGGCAAGATCTTAAAAGAAGGTGATTCTCAAACCAGTGGTGTTTGTAAATAACCAGGAAATCAAGACACAGATGGCCTGAAAGAAGAAAAGCAATGGCAGGGAGATAAAGGTAGGAAGGACTTTCTGACAAAGCATGGTAGAAATTCAGGAAGGACTTTCAAAATAGTACAGAAACATGTAATAACATTGTAAACATATTAAAGAGTTTAAAAGAAGAAAACAGGTCCATAATCCGGATGTCTCTCTGTTGATACCTGATGTGCATTAACAAAGGTCACAGACTCACTGTTTCCAATAAAGGGCACCATTCTACACTATAAAGTCCAATTTCTGGAATATTGGATGAAAGATTATTTTTGGAAACATAGACCGGGAAACCATTGAGGTCTCTTTTCTACTCTGATTTATCGGCTTTTCCAAAGAGCAATATAAGAAGCGTTTATGAGTTCCTATCAAAGATGGCTTCATTTATTTGTTAGAAAGTTCACAGAAAGTACAGGAAGTGAGTTACTTTATTGCTTATATCAAGAGTGGGGGCTGGGAGTAAATCTGTCCCCACATCATTCTGCAATACTGTATTGTCTGAAAAGAGAAAATGGAGATGGAAGGGAGATAAAAAAACAAATAGGGAAGAGGAGAAAGAGAAAGAGAAAGAGAAAGAGAAAGAGAAAGAGAAAGAGAAAGA
>JAVSBS010027950.1:53236-95501 GCA_033124195.1 Coracias cyanogaster | reverse complement strand
CAGTTGGTGCCCGTTGCCCCTTGTCCTGTCACTGGGCACCACTGACAAGAGTCTGGCCCCATCCTCTTGCCTCCCACTCTTTAGCTCTTGCTCATCATTGATCAGATCCCTTCTCAGGCTTCTCTTCTCCAGCCCAGCAGCCCCAGGGCTCTCAGCCTTTCTCGGCACAGAGATGCTCCAGTCCCCTCAGCATCTTCACAGCTTCCCCTGGACTCTCTCCAGTAGTTCCTGGTCTCTCTGGAACTGGGGAGCCCAGCACTGGATACAATACTCCAGAGGTTGCCTCAGTGGGGCAGAGCAGAGCGGGAGGAGAACCTCCTTTGCTGGGTGCATGCCAATTTGTATTTTGCAATTGTAGCTGTCCTGTGGTTTTATTCAGCCTCTAGATGTTTTTTCTGTGATCTAAAAGACAAATACATTTGTCTCCTAAGAGAAAGCATCACAGCATGCTGTAATGCCAGGGTTACTTTGTCCTTTTCTGGTTATTATTTGTATTAGCATAACGCTAAAGATCCCCAAGCGGGGTTCAGGATTCTATTGCACCCAAACACAAGCCAAAAAGATTATTCCCACTCCTAGGAGCAAAACGCTTGGTTGTTGGAGGTCACTAAAAGTTAGTTCAATTGGCGACCTCCAAAGTTATTTCCTATAATTACTTCAGGTAAACCCCCATTTTTAGCACAGAAGCTACTAGAAAAAGCTCAATGTGTTATTCTTATACCTGAGGATGCAACACACTCTGGTTAGTGTGATAGGATTCATTATTAAAAGTCCAAAAACCAGCAAGGAACACAGGATTGAAAGGCCCGGTGACGAAATCCAGTTCTCTGTTGGCACATAAAACCTTATTTTAATGAACTTACAGATTTCCAACACATAGCCAGTGCTTTATTTTGTTCCTATCACTTGTGTTAGGAGGCTATCCCAGACACCCGCTGCTTTAAACGTGTGTGTGGCTAGTCTGGGCTGGCTTGTCCTTATGCCAGCATTGTCTTTTAGCTTTGCCAACATCCTTGCGTGTCCCTGATATTTATCCTGTCCCACCCCCCTCTTCATAGTGTGCTTTAAGAGAGCACTCACACAACAATCTCTCTTTCTGCCCCAGCCTTCATTCTGCTAGTTTAAACAAGCCTTATTTTGCTCGTCTAAACAGATCAAATTCTTTCTAGTTTCCTGGTTGCCTGTCCTCCTCTTCATCCTATTTGGCCTGTGCCATACCTGCATCAAGTTGAATTCTTTTCTTCGTGCTTCTGAATAATCAGAATTCTATGTGGTATCTCAGATGGCCTCCTAGTAGGAGCTATGTATCTTTACTGCTGATGTATCACTATATTCTAGGAGCATACCAATATTTTGTTTTTCTTTTTCTGGTGAACAGAATTGTGTGAATGACTCCATTCCTTCTCTATGTGTGTCATGGCAAATATGGCAAAGGTTGGTGTCATTAGTCCCCAAGTGGGGCTTTAGATTTAATCCAGGTCTTCAGCCTCAAAGCCATCTTGTTTTTCTACCACAATATTCTCCTTCTCATCTCACCTTTCCACCAGCAAACTTCATGAGGTTATGCCTATCATTTGTGCCATGTGCAGATAGTGGTATTTTTTCCCCTGAGACTTATCCCTGAGAGATTCATTAGTGAGCTTCCCATAACTAAACAATTCTCTTTGGAACACAACTCACCGTGATATCCTCCCTCACTTCTCTTGTCCAGTAAGCTGCTTAAGGTTAAACTAATAGTTTCCCACATGTAATAAATGCTTCACTGAAGGCTGCATAGATTAGAGTTTGCATCTGAGAAGTCAACAATAAAAGAATATTGAGTTAGTTTGGCATGATTTAGCTTCATAAAGTTTTTAGAATTTTACACCATTTCCATTAATCTTTAACTATAGTAACCTTCAGAAATAGTTTTGATTTTTAGACAAATTTTGAGGTCAGTCTAAACAGCCTGTAACTGCTGACATTGCATAAAAAGGCAATTTAGGTGCTTCATTTATTGTTGTCTTGATACTTGAATTAATAAAACCTGCTTGATTTGCAGCACTTAGTCCACTCAGTGCCGATTCTCTTGGAGCTTTTTTGCTTTGTCTTGTCCAACACTTTTCGTGTAAGTCTTCGTAGCAATGTGTGTTTCTGCAGAAGTTAATAACAGGCACAGAATTCTTAGCTGGGGGTTCCACTCCAAACCATGTTGTTGTTGTTGGATATGATCACGGTACAAGCCGTTGAGCTGTAGATAACCAGACGTGCGGGCATGTGGGAAATATTTAATTGCCACTTCCTCGCTGCAGTCCGGTGCTTGCTGTTTCATGAAGCATGGTCAGCGCAATTCCCATACTCAGAATGATTTTATTTGCATTTAGCAACAAATACTGCTGATGCTAATATCTGTCTCCCTTAAGAATTTAAAAAGAAAGCTTATTAAACCATTTTCAGTTCATCAGCTCCCTGTAGGCAAGAGTGTTTAAATCCTGCCTTGTAGTACGTAAATACCTGTTTATATGTGCATGGCACTATGAGGTTAACTCTATGGATTAAAAGAGCTGTTCCAGGATGCGTACAATTCCTTGAGAATAAAGGAAATTAAATACCTTTTCATGTATCATAGTAATTGGAAAGATGAGAATCCCCTATGCTACTCAAATATCGATGATTAGGAGAACAGGATCTATCTGCTGCTAACTTTCTTAATAGTTCATTTATTCTTTTAACACCACTTGGTGAGTAACGTAACCTGACATCTGAAAAGAAAGCCTACTAAAAGTTTAGGAGTTAGGGAAGGATGTGGAGCGAAGCGCTTCAGCACCACAAGGGAAAAATATGCCTATATGATTATTTTTTAAAATCATGGACCCTGATGAGTACTTTTGGAATCTACATTTTAGCATCAGACATTCCCTTTTCTCATGGCTTTGGTCTAAATTCAAACTGAGTGCTGGTGTTTAAACAGTACTGGCACCTGAGTTTGACCCATTTTGGTTAAAAACAAATCTGGGTAAATTTGGGGGTTTGTAATTCATATGGATCATTCTTGTCTATGGGGAAGGGACCCAGGAGGCAGGAAGGAGGGAAAAAACCTCCTATTTCTATCAAAATACGACAAAATTACCTGAATTTTAACACATCTGGTTTAGTTCTAGAAACATCTGAAAATATGGGTCAGGTCTTGCCGTTTCTACTCATTCTAAATAGATACTGCAGTCTGTAAGTGTTAATAGGGGAAAAATAAATACCAAATCTTAGAATTTAGATTTCAGTTTCGCCACTCCCGTGAAATTCTCCTGGTTTCTGTTAATAGTTGGTCGATAGAGGGATGGTAGGGGAACTGTCTCTCATAAAGGAGCCCAGACAAATGCTCCTTTATGTTATGGATAAAGCACCTTTCAAAGGCAATAAAAACATGAAGAATAAGGAAAAAAGCTCTCCTCTTTCATTTCATCCTTCCCTCCCTCTTTCCCTCCAAGCCACTCCATTAATTAGCTGTCTGACTGATTACTCAGTCAAGGACTTAAGAGATCAATGGTGACAGTAGGCAGGCAGGTAATTTAGAGGAAAAACCAGCAAAGTAATGCTCTAATGTCTTTCTGTGAATGAAGTGTGGTCTAGTTGTGTCAGCAGAACAGACAGAGAGGAAAGTTATACAGAGAAACACACTATCGAGTTTCGGTTCTTCTGTGACAAATTACCTGAAAGTGTATTCCTGGGATTTCATTAGCTCCTAATTGGAAGCAAACAAACAAAGCATTTATTCCTTTGAATTTTAGTATTTTAAGTACCAATGATGTGCTTAGCACTGTATTAGACAGAGGGGAAAATACGGGCTCTCCAAGCAGCTCACATCTGAAAGCCATGAGCAATTCCAAAGGGACGAGGAAACCCTGAGGAGAATTCTACTTCTGAGCACTGTTTTCTTTGATACATTTTGCAACTGCATTTTCGGTGATGTAGACGAGAGTTACTGGGTTTAACATCTAAAAACCAAATTTTGAGGGGGCTGCCTACCCCAGAGGATAAATTTAGGATGCCTGAAGTATTAGTGCTAGTTAAGGCTGTAGTTTTACACACAGCGGTTGCTGGAGTGTTATTATTGCCTGTTTCGTTTGGCTGAGTTCATCCCTTTACCCCTGACACCCACTGAACTATGCTGTGAACCAACTGAAAAAATCATTAGGTGAATCAGACCTCTTATAGCATATATTTTAATATTTTTTCTGTTTATTTCAGTTTTCTTAGAGAATACCTCTTTGAAATTTTCTACTCTCTGGGTAGATCAGAAATACTTGACAATCAGATTGTGTTGTCTACCCACAGTTGGTTGGCTAAGTCTCAAAGGGTTCTGCCTTGATGAGCCTTTAAACACTCCTAGCATGAACCCCCCAAATTTGATTTCTCTGAACACACAAGCATGCAGGGACTCCACTGAGTTTTTGAATGAGTTCCTTGTTCAACTCTTTGCAGGTTTTTCAGATGGGTAACAACATGGCCAAAAGAAGATCACTGACGAAAGAATTGCTAATAAAGAAATACTTCCTCCTAGAAAATATAATATTTGCTCCGCAAAATAGTGGATTGCTCTGAAGTTTCTAAACCCTAATTCTATTCTTTGTATGGAGATGAGGCAGGAATAGCTCCATTAAGTTCATTTGAGTTACATCTGGGTATAGGTCAGAGAAGATGCGAGCCCTCCACAAATGTGGGATTTTAATTGGAACGTACGCAAGTACATTAGATTAGCTACTCATTGGAGTGTCATTATCCCAAATCCTGAAATAGATAAAAGTACTCCCAGTTGTTATTGCCTGCCAACATAAAACTTACTTTAGGATTATATTGTCAATAGCGTGTTCCTGCTATGGTTTTGGTTAACTAATGCTAAAGAGGAAAGCTATGAAATGCGATCAGCAGTCTTTATATAAGTAATTGTGAATGTGGATAACATTTTATTTTCTCAATCAGATGTAATAGCTCCCTGCAGAAATACACTCCTGACTTGATTATCAATGGGTTTCTACTTATTCTGTCGAAAAGGAATACTTTATTTGAACATGTTTTCCTTTTGAGAGAGATTGCTATGAGGTCAAATTGTTCAGACCCTTTTAATTTTCCCTCCTTTCCAATCCCTCCTGCCTTTTCCTTTGGGTGAACCCCTGACATCGATGAAAACCTTGGTTTCTGTTATACCAGGCAAATGGGAGAGCTGGATGAGAAGGGTGGAAGTGGCTGGGGAACGAGTAGGATGTTGATGGTAAACTCTTACACAAGGCAAACCCCCTGAACAACACAGGCCCTGCCTCTCGGCATCGCCTGCGCTGGCACTTGTGAAGGGGTGCCCGCAGCAGGCAGGGCTGCGAGGGTCCCTGGTTCCAGTAGCAGGGTCCCCGGTTCCAGTGGCAGGGCTGCGAGGGTCCCTGGTTCCAGTAGCAGGGTCCCCGGTTCCAGTCGCAGGGTGCTGGCTTCCAGCCCCAGCCAGCTCTGCTCAAACGCGCCGCGAGCTCGTCGCTCCGCTCCGCGCAGGGCTTTGGCTCTCGGTGGCAGCTAATGCCCGTGCCTGGCCGTGCTGCTACCAAGTAATGGAAGTGGGGGGTCAGAGGGCAGAAATGTTCAGGAAGATGGAAATGAAGCAGGAATTTCAATTCAGAGCTAATGGATGGGGTTCGGAGACTTCTATTAGCAGAAATTATCACTGTATTAATGTGTTTCAGGCAGCATATTTTACAGTTGAACATGGTGTTATTTTCCTAGTTATCCATTCCCTGACAAGTGGTTATAATCAGAGCTGTCTGTGAGCACTATTATCAGAAACTTACTATTATGCGCTGGAGGAAAAAATACCGGGGAGCGACGCAGCGCCAGAAAGCTATTATATGTTTTAAAGATCTAGTGCAACACCCAAGTATTTATTTATGTACTACTTTTACTTCCTGTGGATGAAAATAATTTGAACTTAATTTTCCTGTCTTACCCAACTGCTTTAGAAAATGTACCTCCCGAAGTAAGTCCATAATTATGATTAACAACGCGGGCCAGATCCTCAGTTACTGTAAATTAGCGTTCCCCCACTCACTTCAACAGAGCAATGCCAGTTCATTGCCCCAGAGAAAGCTTCCGCTGGCCTCAGCATGCTGTTTTACATCTTTAAGGGTATTCACAAACCTCCCTCAATACAGTATTGTACAGAATTTCCTCTGGCCAGAAGGAACTCAAAGAAGGGATAAATCTAACATGCTGGTCCTAAAAGTCTTTAAAATTATCTTGAAAGCAAAAGAAATCCTTTCAGTGTATTCTGCTGATGAATTAAATCAGCAAAACCGCTGTTGCTCTGTTGTGGTCTGGCTTTGTGGAGCAACTTTTATTTTCTTCTTAAATTTCAGGTTAGCCATATACTTTAAAATATTACTGTAATTCTGGCATAGGTCTTACTGCTTATTGTGGAGGAAGGATCTCCAGTGAGACAACACAAAAAGGAAGTAATCACCTAAAAGTGTTTATATCTGTATAGTTGACTATGAAGGATGAAGAAAAAAACCAATCACAAGCCATAGGGATTTTGAGGTTAAGGATATCAGCAGACAACAATAAATTCTGAACTTTTCAATTAATAAATCCTCAAGAAGGCTAAAACTTAATTAGATTAATTTGAGCAACAGAGTAATCAATATATTCTTGAAAACATTGTCTGTTTCAGGCTTGTCTGCCATGCGCTCCATCCAGACGACACTGATGAAAATGATGGTCCAAGACAAAAACTAGCAAAGAAGAATTCAGAGTTCCTGAGGATACGCTGACGGATGATTCGCATCTGAAAACAGGTACTATCCCTGCCGTTTGTTCTTTCCAACCCTTCCTTTCTCAGCATCCCCTCTTTTTCATCTTACACCTGGGAATTGAACAAACAAAGTCCAAATAGGTTTTTGGAGCAATCCTAAATCAGGGATACTGTGAAGACAAATGGTAAATGTCTGTTACCCCAGCTGCTAAGTTAATTACTGTAATGGGAAACATCTTGAGAGAAGCATTGCATATGGTTATTAGCAATTAACCCACCACTCCAAAAATCACAATTCCTGCTAATAACAGAACGCAGCACAGCCTTCCTAATTACAATCTCTGCACGAAAACTTCTTTATATCAGAAGTGAATGTTAAATCCTGTAACTAGCAACTATTTAAAAAGACTGGGAATCGAGATATTGAGAATTAGGCAGGAAAATGAAAAAAGAAAAGGGTGGTGTGTTACTGGCTCCGAGTTGTGGCCGCGCTCATTCGCGCTTGGGGATACACGACAACTTTCATGACATCTTCGTAGGAAGGCAAAATCATAAATCAAAATTAAAATGTTAACGGGGAGGGAAATATGCTTTAAAATGGAGAGGATAGGATGGAACTTCATGAGAGAGATGAACTTTTCTACAGAAGTCATCCTCTGGACAGTATGCTGAATTTGGATGGCACCGGAATCAGTCACAACAACTTTCTGATCAACAAGAGAGTAGAATCATAAAAATTATGTATTTTCCATCCCATAGAAATTCCTTCAGTACTACACAGAGATCAGGAGCTGTTTGTTTCTAACCATTTGTGTTCTATGTGATTGCATCAGATGATAGCTCACCAAGGTTATCAGCTCTTTTGCTGCTCCGCTCAAAAGCTTCTTTAGCAGAGCAAGATGCAATTGAATTTCCTCCTTTCACCACTCAGGAAGGGAACTCTTGTCAACACGGGCAGTGCTTGGTGGTGGCCATGACGTGGTTAGGAGGTGTCAAGATCAGAGACGCATAATTATACAGCAAATAAGTTCCATGACAGTAGGCACGTGTCTCCTTGGTCATGGCAAGGGTGTGGAATATAAAGAAGTCACTAATGCTGTATCCACTACCCTTTTTTTCCTGACGTAACCCACTGTTACCACTGTAGGAACCAGAACAAATGAACTTGCTCTCACCTCTGTAGTATCTGTGTCAGGTCTGAAGATTTAACTGACTCGGGCTCAGGTGGATCAATTATCTCAGTAGGCTCTTGAAACTGCTTTCACCAACAGTGGTTCCCTGTGACTCTTACTCATGTGAATCGTCCCATTAAAGTCAACAGCTTTGCAGGATATCCTCAATTAAAGCACAGCTGAGGATAAAACCCGAGATAATATTTGTAAGAAGGGCATGTTGCACGGGCCAGGTTTACATTTCGGTTCAGGAGAATGTCAGCGCCCTGGTTGCTCACGGGAGGCCTGCGAGGCTTTCTGCACAGATTGCAGGGAGGGTTTATGCTGCTCCATCTTCAGAGTCTGGCTGCAGCTGCATTTCGCTGTGTGGCCCCCAGGCAAAGGTCTCATCCCTTAAGTGGCCTTCACGAGTAAGACGCTCTGCACTTTGGTACCTCCCAGTTTGCACGCTCCTGTTCCATTATTCCTAATAACTGGGTGTAATAAATGTTGTAATTTGTAGTGATCACATGCAGGTTTGAAAAATAGCATAAAAAAACTTATTTTTGAGTTCCTCAAGATGGAAAAAAATTAAAATATTTTTAAAAGACTAATTTACTTCTCCTGGGGAAAAAAAAAAGCTTAAGCAGTAAGATCGTTCACTGTTTTGCCGTGATGTGATCCTGAAAGTAATCCAGGTTGGGATGACATCTTGGGACGTAATGAACCCTCAGCCTTGACATAATGAAGGGCTATTATTTTATGAAGAAAGATTTTCTGGGCTTTAAGAAATAAAATGATTAGAAAACTATGTGCTCTGCAGGAGGTAATGAGATTAGCTCAACGCAGGGTCCTGCGGAGTTAAAGCTGCTCCAGACGCAAGGAAGGCTTAGCCGTTGAATGGAAATTTCAGGGTGCAATTAATCTGCTGTAAGGTCATCTCAGGGCTATATGTTTTCTGTACCACGACAAAGAAATCGGTTGATAAAAATCTCAAGGGGCTCTGTCGATGCAAGCTTCAAAGCAACCACCAATATAAAACCAGCTTTCTTGTTATGATCGGTGAATGTCTACCTACTTCAGCAATGGCCTTGGAAAATAAAAACCGTACTGGAGGTTGTGCTTGTGGAGCGTGCGTGAAGGGGGAGCTGGTGTATCTCCTCGTAGGACTGAGGGGAAGGCAAATGAATGCCCGCCAGCACCGGGGCTGACCCCTGACCCGTGAGGATGTATGTCGGTGTGCACATGCAGTTCCCTCCGCCACAAATGCCTACGGGAGCTGATTTGGAGCAGCTTGAGCCGAAGCCCATGCCGCTGGAGTGGAAGGAAATCGTGGTTGTCTTCAGCATTGGTTGGCTCGGGGCCCATCTGCTCGTTCACAGCCCAGTGGTTGGTTAGCCATGGGCCTCGAGAGACAGCAGAGTCGTGGTGTAATGGACCCCGAGTCCTGCATTAGATCATAAAATGTTTAAGGTGTGTTTTTCTCTCTCTCTTTTTTTTTTTTTTTAATTTGCTGCTGTGCACAGTTCCCTTTCCAGGTCAGTTGGTCTCCCTTCTCTCAGCGTTGCCTTCTGGCAGCGGGGAAGGTCTGGAGAGATCGTGAAAAGGAGCGGATGGATGGTCTGAGAGGACAGCAGGCAGCTCTGGGATTTAGGAAAGCGCTCCTCGGCTCCCAGCTTTACATTCTTGCTGTCACTGACTCTCAGCAGCGGTGTCATCCCACCCTCAGGATGCTAAACGCATTTATTGTCCGGGTCAGCTCCTGGCAGCGCTCAGCTGTGGCTGCACAGGGCCTCATGCACAGAACAAAGAGGGACCGGGGCACAGAAGAGAAGCCAGGATCCATCTCTCGAAGTAAAGCAGAAGGGAGAGAAGGGAGAAGTGCAGGGGCTGGTCAGCTCCGCTCCCCGGAGCCCGCACCCTCATCAGCACGGGCTTGCTCCGAACTCCACGTGTTATTCAGTGCAGACAAATCCCTCCTCCTCCTCTGTCCTGTTCCCAACAGCAGTTTGGACCGGCAGGAAAGTCCCTTTAGAGGAGGGAAGGAAAGATTGCAGAGGAGGAGAGGTGAGGCTGCAGGAACAGGGCCGGAGCTGGGCGGGAGGGAACGGAGGAGGAGGAGGAGGAGGAGGAGGAGGAGGAGGGCGGTGGCTGCCGGGGGCGGGCCGGGGCCGCCCAGCCAGTGGCGCGCCTGGCCGCCGCTTTAAATGATTTGGAGGGCCGGTGGCTGCCGGGGCTGCTGCCGGAGGAGCTGCCGAGCTGCGGCCGCCCCCCCCGGCTCCTCTCCCTCGGCGGGGCGATGGGAGCAGGCCCGGGCCTGTCCCTGGGCCTCTGCCTGTGCTGGGCGCTGGCCGCCCGGGCGGGCGGCACGACGGAGCCGCGGCTGCAGCGGGGCATGTGAGTGGGGCCGGGGCCGGGGAGGGGGCCGGGCGGTCCCGGGGCGTCCAGGCGGCTCCTGGCAGCTCCGCCGGCCGCGCTGCCTTTGTCCCTCGCCGGGCAGGGTCCTGGAGGCGTCCCCCCGCTGAGGGCAGCTCGCGCTTTAGCCCCGCCACAAAGAAAGTTTAGATGGCTGCGCCTGTAATTCAACCGAGTTTTCTCCCCGCCGCGCCCGCTGGGCCGCTCCGTGCTCCCCGCGGCCCTTTCCGAGGGTTCCTCGGGAGAGCCGCAGCCCCGCAGGGAAGGCGGGAGGGCTGGCTTCACTTTGACTCCAGATCTGAGGGAGCTTCCGAGAGTGCGTCCCCGTCACCGGGGCTGGTTCTTCCTTCGCGGTTGAAAAGCGAAGGGGAGGCAGAGCCCAGCCTTGAGCAGCTCTGCTCTGCTGGGTGGGGAGCAGCGGGAGAGAAATCGGAGGAATGGAGCCCAGGTCCAGTCAGGAGGAGGAGAAGGTGAGGATGGAGAGGTGAGCGCGGTGGGCAGGACGCAGCGCAGACACAAAGGGTGGCTCCACTCGCCTGTGTGCTGCTGCTTGCGCAGAGGGAACTTTCTGTGGGCTGCGCTTCGTGGCGTGAGCAACAAATGTCCGTTGTTGTAGATGCGATGTGACCTTTTTTATCGCGAGGTAGTTTTCTGGCTAGCTGGCAGCATGTGTGAAAGCTTACGGTTCAAGTTTTTTGCTCATTGAAATTGAAAATAAGGTTTCTGGAAACTGTTCCCTGCTTTGTGTTGGGCATCTTTTTCTCTGCAAAGCTCCTCTTGTATTTCTAAGGAATGTGTCTCCCCTCCCCAAGCAACCTGACAACAGCCTCTTGAGATGTCTGTGTATACTCTAGTCTCTAACCTCTTTTTTTCTTCCCTTTTTTTGAGTTAATCAACTTTATCCCACCCTTTTATAATTTATTTGCCTAGTATTTGGCTTCAGTTTAGTTATTTCTGTCACAAAAATGAAATTTCTAAGCCTATTGCTCACTGATTTTTTTTTTCTATGCAGTGTTGTGTGAGCGTGTATTTACTAGAAGTGCTTTTAAGGTGGTGTTTAGCTAGAGCACTAAGTATCCATCACAATGTTTAGAGAAGTCAAGTTCATTTTCTAGTAAAGCATTTTTCTTTTTTAAAAGTGCTAAGTGTTTCTTTCAGGCGTGCTTCTTGCTCTCTTTATGAGCAGTTACTCTGCTATGAAGAAGAATGCCGTTGGCCTACATTAATCTGTTTGCATTTGACATTGGTAATAACTATGATTCTGCACTTTTGAAGCTGGAGGTGATGCTAACTGCAAATCGCCTCCAAACAGGTTTTGTTTGCTTTTACCTCTTTAAAGATAGTGTCACTGGAAGAGTACAGGAAACAATCCCTTCTAGAAGTGGCACTGGGTGAGGGTCTTGCCATTGGGCTTGAGTTACTGGGAGCAGCAGTGCGCTGTTAGGCAGCAGCATTCAAAAAATCCCCCCCCCAAACCCACACACTTGGGAAAAGCACTCAAGGCTCTGCCGCAAGAGACATATTCCTAAAAGTACTTTAATGCTTCTTGCTTTTTGTGAGCTAGGTCAAGTGTAAGTGTTACTCCAAACTTATTTCACTCTATTTAGAGACTTGACTTTTGATGTAAACAGAAATACAAGACGTTACTCCTCAGGAATAAGCCTGCCAGCTTTCACCAAGAAACAGTGAAATGTCCAAAAGGGACATGAATGTCCAAAAGGGATTAATGAATCACCTTTTTCTTCTGGCAATTCTGTTTTGTTCTTTTGACGTTGGTCATCTGCAGTCAATGGGGTAACAACAACAAATGTATCCCTTGGAACATACCATGCTGAGGGCTTTCTTCTTTAGCGTTTGCTGTTGTTTTGATTGAGATCTTATATGGCTGAGGCTATACAGGATATTCTTCATAATTGTTTTCGTTCTGCTGCTAACTTGAGTGTTTGCTTCCAGCTAAAAATGCAAAGGATCTGTGTGGATGTTGGTATTCTGCTTCCAAGCCCCCTGAGGAGATTTAATGTAGAACAGATTATAGGATGACTAGCTATTTCCATCAACTACATTTCCAGACAATTAGCCCTTGATGATCTTGTATTAGAACTTTAGAGAACACTGGAACGACCAGAGAACAAATAAAAAGCATGCCATTTAGGCCTTGAAATGAGGAATTAACCATCCCTCATCATAAAAAGCGCATTTTTAGCAGCTCGGTTTGCAGTGAGCTCTGTGGTTCAAAATTGGGGTGTATAATGGCATGGTAAATGTGATGTGTGGTTATCCAGCATTGCGTTTGCTCTCAGGATTGTGCTTCACAGAAGGCTGGAGGTGGTTGTGGGGCAGGGCTTGAGTTGCTGTCAGTAGCGGTAAATCCTCTCCTGGAGAAATGATCCACTGCAGGTTTTAGAAGTACAGATATTTGCTAATACTTATATAGGACAGAGAAAAAGCAGGAGTGGTTATGAGGTCTGTGCTAGGAACGATAAATATTGCCTTTCATAGGTAATAAGACTGAGACATGGCTCAGGAATGGATTCTTCTGGTCCCAAGGGACTCATGAGCGAGGACTTCTTTGCGTGAAATAAACTTTGACCGTGTCAGCATTAAGCCCATTGACTTGCTCTGTGGTTTTGCAGGTGCAGGATGACATCTAAAGGGTCTGATTTGGTTTTGGAGGACCCAGTCACAATATTGCAGTAAAATGATTTTGTTTCGGTTTTTTTGACTGCTCAAATGTTGCAGCTGCATATTTTCACTCTATCCATAAGCAAGTCAATTTGGTCACATTCAAGGAACACCTGGATTTAGAGCTGGATTCCTGGCTGAGTAACTGTTTTCCAGCTTCTTCAATTCTATGGGTCCCTGTAGGTTTACTTGTGCTCCTCCAGATAAATCATATTCCCAAAAGCAAAATCTGGCATTCAGATGGTATCTACATCTGCAACACTCGGGTAAACTTGGTCCTTTAACTGTACCTGTTGTTGAGCTACAAAGATTTTTGCACCATGTTGCACTGCAAACAGATGTGGCTGTGGATACGATTTGAAAGCGATATAAATTTATGTTTTAGATATAATTAAAAAAGGTGAAGTCCATTTTTTTGCAGACTAGAATATATTTCCATATAAACTACTGTTGTACAAAGCATTTCCATACGAAGAGATGCTTCTGAATTTTGATTGCTACAGTGGAACAAATTGCATCTCTCTTGGAATAGGTTGGAATGCAATGCAGAAAACAAAGTAACACCAAAAAATGCCTCTATAAAGAATATGGGGATACAGCTTAAACTTGGAGCCTGGAGTTCTTTCAGAATACTGTCCAAATGATGTGAAAAGTAGGTTGTGTAATCATCTCTTTGTGAGAAATTGTCTCAGTATATTGGCTGTTTAGCTGATACACTCTGTTTTCACCTCCAGTGGTGCCAGTTTGCAGGTGTGAGGGAAGTTTGTGTTCCTAGCCTTAAATACATGCTCACAGTACCTTGAGTGTTTGGAGCTGAAATGAGTCATGAAGTAGAATCTTCTTCCGTTGCTTTCAGCGGGATATCCTGTGTTCTGAGATTTGATGGTTGTGGGCTTTCTAGTAAAAAAGGCCCAGATTAAGCAATGGTGTATTTAAATGTGTATCTTATATTACGTAAGATTAAGTTCAGTCTTTATTATCAACTCTTTTTAAACCTTGGTTGAAGTGATGCTGGCAACGCAGTCACTGCCAAATTCCGACTGGCTACCGAATTTTACCTAACAAGTTTTTTCAGCTGAAACCTCAAGTACTTCTTTCCAGCCCTGTCTGCACGGGGTCTCTAAGGTTGCAGGAAACCCTCAGTACTCTTGGGTAGTTGTTCCATCCAGCCTTTGAGGTTTGGATAATGTGATTCTAGTAACCATTATTTAAATACTTTAGTGTGAAAGCTATGGCAGTCCCATCTCCTCATTCCCACTGCCCTCCCACAATCCTTTAATATCCAGTAGTTCTTTCTAGGAAAGAAAAATAAATATTGAAGATGGGAGATTTTTCTTACCTCTGTAAATGTGAACATCACGTGGAATGAAAAATAGTTTCTTGCCTGTGCACTACGGTATCTCGCCACCAGATAGAGCTCGTGCTGGTCAGCATTCTAACACAGAATTGTGCCTCTGTTTCAGAGTTTCTAGAGGAAAGTTAATTTTGAATTTAGTCCTTTAACAGATGGGAAAGGCTTCTCTCTTCTCCCCGGTATATTCACTGCCAGGAGACTTAAGGGTAACGATTGAGTGTCATCGTGCTATAGTTCTGTTACTGATTTATGACATGTCGTCCTGCTCCTCGGGAGAAAAATGAGATCAGGACTCCCTCTTAAACTCTGAAATAGATGTAGGACTATGAAAATACGAGATCATAAAATATAATAGCCTGAAATTGCTGTATTTATCAAAGAGGATCTTGATCTCATGATTGACTGTAAAATATTTTCCAGGTTTTAAATATGTTTTCATATCAGAGACATTATGTAATGTACTTACAAGAGGTTTAGAAATTTGCTGCCCATAATCACAATAGCTTACATATACACTCTATGATTCTTAAATCTGCAGGTTTAGGGGAGGTAAAGCCCTGCTCCCATTGTCTTGTAATGGGATTTGGCTTCTTAAGTTACTCTTCAAAAATGGGCCCTGAGAGGGGAGCACTTGCCAGCATTTCCTCAGGTTTAATTGTGCTGCATTATGAAATGTTGATACCGGTTATTTTTTTATGCATACTTTTATTATTATGTGCTGTGCGTTTGTGGTATTTCTGATTTCTAGGAAAACTCTGCTTTTTGCTTCGACTTCTTTTTTTTTCTGTGTTGTTTCTATCCAGTGGTGCTTGTTATCATAGTTTGGGGCATGCCATGATCTAGATATGACACAAGGTGGAATGTCTTTAATAAATTTGAAGAACCCTCCTGGTGAAGAGGGTTAAGATTGTCTTGTGTTGTCAAACCTCATCTTTGGATGACTTCTCAGCAGAACCTCCTCTGATGGCAGCAACACTTTGGCTCTCCAAGAGTTAACAGACCATCTTGCCGACTCGTGTTATTCACCAATTAAATACCTTCTCTCTTTGAACACAGTTAATAGATTTCCTCCTTCTGAAATTCAAGCCTGTTATTGCTTACATTCTCTCTAAAAATCCATTGCTTTTAATTTTTCTGAGGAGAGAGAAATTTCCTTTCATTACTGCTAAATCAAAGCATTTACAAACTGCGTGCTGAGCATATGTAGTCTTGGGTTTATACTTTGCATTCCACGTTGGTCTTGGTTTAAAACCAGTAATTAATTGTTCCAGAGGTAAACTTAAGACTTACGCCTTTTGCTTGAGACGGTGTGCATGTTTGGATGTAACACGTACACAAGCTGAGCTCTACACTTGGCTGTGTTTTTTTCAGTGCCTTTGACCTACGGATGAATATTTGATGTGGCACATGTAAAAGGGAAATGTCATTTAAGTCAAAGCACGGATGGGTTTTTGGTGTTCTTTAGTAGAAACTCCACACTGCCTTCCCTTTAAGTCAGACCAGAACTTGGTTCCAGTTGTTGCTGAGGAGACAACACCATGCCCAGACTGTTTTCATGTACACAAATTAATTCAATATTGAAAATGTATCATAATATCTCAGGCTATGCCTGAGAAGGAGGCTTTACAAGGAGGTTTGTATTGTTTTATAACCCAAAAAAACCTCAAATCATGAAACACTTGTGTATTTTGGGCCTAGTCTTTTCTGGTGAGAATATTTGTGTATAGGAAATGAGTTTTCATACACCTCAACCCTTATACTACTCTTCAGTGGTTATCCTTCTGTGTGGAGTGTCTAGTGCTCTCCCTGCCTGACAGATGCATCATTGATGGGGGGTAAAAATCCAGTTGCAAGAACTTATATCTTGGAATTGTATTGTTCATCCATCTTTCTTTGCCCATAAAGTAACACCAAGAGTTTGTGGGTTATTTAGAACCTCAGTATCAGTTTCTAATCTGAAAGGTACAAATATTTGGTGAGGTTTTTCCCCCCCATTTACCACTGTTGAACACGAATGCACGATTGTTGCCATGTTGGGTTTTTTGTGGCTGGAAGTCATAAAACATTTAACTCTATAAAAATTGCTTAATGTTAAAAAAAAAAGACAAAAAACATGCACATGGTGCATGATGGTATCAAGCTAAAGATTTATAGGGGAGTAGAAGACTTGGAATATTTTAACACTTAAAATACTGGCATGTAGGGACTTTTCTTGCATATATTACATGTTACTTCAGAAGTAAGCTTTCAAGAAAGAGGATTTGGCTCAAAACTGTTAAAATCTGACATTTACCAGAAAAACAATGAACAATTCCTAGACATTGGTTGCCAGCCTGAAACCGAGGATTTCACTGTCTTCTAACTAGTTTCCCTGTCAAGCCACATGGCACTTGCTGTAAACCAAAAGGAGCTTTTCTCCTTGTGATGCAAGTGGAATGATGTTTTCCAGCAATTTTTATTTTCATATTTTAGCATTTGGTCCTCATGTGCTTGCTTGCCAAAAGAAGCTCAGGTGTGTGTACCTGACAGATTTACTGGGATGGCTTTTGTTACAAACTCTTCTGCAGCAGAATGATAATTGAGACGGGTGGAGTTGATGTGAAATGTTGTCGTAGAGCTGACTGCGACTACTTGATGCTTTCTTCTTATTTCACTTTTTAATGCAAAGTTTTTGTCTGAATCCTGGATAATTGTTTGCTTTATGGTTTGCACCTATCTTAAATGACCATGTGCAAACCATTTCTTAACCCCCTTATGTGTTGGATGGGGCTTTGAGCAACCTGGTCTAGTGGGAGGTGTCCCTGCCTATGATGGGGCTTGGAACTTGATGATCTTTAAAGCTCCTTCCAACCCAAACCATTCTGTGATTCTGTGACCTCCCATATGGGTTTTCTAATGAGGTTAGAGTTGGATCCTTGGGACAAAGGTACTTAAATGGTCTGTAAAGCAGTCAGCATGCTGGAAGGGTTTGTTGGTGCTGTGTGAGGCTTGGCAGGTCTGGTCACTGGGTGATGCTGATGCTCTCCTGGATGCTGTTCTTTAAGTCACTTGTTTAAAAATAACCACAGTGTAGAAATCTGGAGAGGTGTGCAGAAGGCATCTGATGATAAAGAACGCACTGGAGTTAAGAAGATGCTAATACCAGGTAGTCTTTGCAATTATTGTACTATTGTGGTAGTGTATTTTCTTTCTTTACAGGAAGACTCATGCCAAAGCAGCCATATTCTGGGATAATCAGCTACTTTACGTACAATAGATAGAAGTAACGTGCACACTTCCTGAACATGAATGAAGATGGGGATTTGGAGGTTATGAGAGTTGCAGTCTCAAGTGATGATGCTGCATTTGCCATCCTGTGGGTCTGTGCTTTACCTCATCCTGCAGACACCACTTGGTGCCTGCAGAGGTCAGCCAGTAGAAGAAATTCTGACACTGGGTGTTGCTGGGGCCAGTATTAAAAAAAAAAAAAAAAAAAAATCCCATTCCTTGATTTAAAATGCGCTTGGCAAATTGTAGTTAAATGATCTGGATGTGCATGTTTATCTTCTGCCTTTCTTGCTAACCAAAATAGATTATTCTGTCTTGGGGGAGGGAGGAGGATAGTTAAATAGAAACTAAATGAGAGACGCTGCACTTTGATAGCAGTACAAACTAAAAATCTTATTGTTGTTATAATAGCTGAGTGTGTAATTAATCATCTCATATTGATTTGCCCTTAATCTAGATGCAGTGCACAAAGGCTGAAAGAACTCTCCTGTTATTTAGCTGCTCCCTCTCATCAGAGGGAGGATGTGACTAAGAGGCAGCCATGCATTAGTAACCTGTGGGCTGAGGAGAGTGTCTTCTGTGGTGGACCCTCATCCAGAGATCCAGAAAAGAGTAGTGATAATGAGATCTAATCTAAATGAGCTTGGTGCTTACAATCCATATCCCAGAGGGCATATACACATCACAAATATTGATACAGGATCAGTAGGGAGCAGAGATTGATTAGTGGTCAAGGGAGCAGGATGTCCTAATTGTCTCTGGTAGTGCTGATTAATTTTATCTGGGAAATGTGGGGAAATGAGCCTTAAAATAGATTAAGGGTAGAAAGGGGAGCTTGGCAGTTTAAAAAGGAAGCAAAGCCTTTTCTGGCATTCCAACCTTTGTGAATTGTTGCTGCTGTTAAGCAATACCTAGCTAGAGACAAAATGTATCCATATGTTTCTTTCTATATATTTCTATATAACTTATTCTTTGGACCTTTTGTTTCTGTAGCCTATTTCCTAATGTGACTCCTTTTTCTGTGTTCAGATGAAATTTGCTTTTCTCCTTTCCACTTGTGATGATAGTTACAGCAAACTTTTAATCACCATCCTATTTGCACCTGACACGTTGCTGACCTTTCCTCCTCTGCAGTGCAGTGTGTTTCTGCATGGTGCCAACCTGCCTTTTGAGAGGTCTCCTTAAGAAGCTGGGCATGTTTTGCTTGGGTGGTTGGAGGAGATTCAGGTAATCTTCTCTCCTGAAGTTCCTAGCCAGAGCCGTTGTAGCAATGTGCATCTACATTCTGATCAACATCTGCATCTCTAGAGCAAAAACCACTAGTTGTCATCGCAGCCGTGCAGAGTTGAGCCCTGAGTATAATCTTGGTTTCCTTAAGGAAAGTTCTCATTTGATCTTTCCAAACTAAATCAGGAAAAGTATGTAGACTACGCTTTTCTAAACCTTTAATAACAGCATAAAGGGAAGGAGCCCCCACCAATTAGTGTTTCGAAAACGCAGAATTCTGGCGAGTTGCTTCTTGTGACAGGTTTCATCTATTGACTGTTACACAGGAAGATCAATAGTGTTCAGGCTGCAAATTCTTCAGCTGAGGCAATGCAGGCTACAGCAACTTATTTTGAGGAAGATGTTAACAGCCTCCTGGCTTAGCGTAGAAGTTTGTGTCATTCACTTGGTCTCTGTGGAAGGACCTAAAATCAGACAGCCACATCATTCTTTGCTTCGTATTCATTAATGTTTTGATTTAAAGTTTGCGCTGTTGAAAGAAACCTTTAGGGATAACTTGATGTGTTTGCTCTCTCGCTACCATTCAATCTACCTACCTTTAGCTTCTTGATTTGGGCTGGGAAAAAAGTGGATTGATAGAATGAGACATTTACTTTAATTGCCGTTCAAAGATCCAAGTGTTAGGATCATGCTAGGCAGAATAAGAAAATATCTTTGTCAAAGAGATAAGATGTACCTTTTGACACAGTGGAGCTGCTCCCTTTCTAGCTCCAGTGTGTTCAGGTGTCTTCCCATCTACTCAACTCTGCCCCTTTTGGAGTGGACTTGGCAGGAGCGTGCAGAAAGCTGCCTCTGCTCCCGTAAGCAAGTGGCCTGTACCTGTAACTGTTTTTCCTTAGTTGTGTAACACTTCATCAGAAGAGGTCATCCATTGCCTTACGCTTGGGTGAGTGCCTGTGAAAGAGCTACTGCACTGATACCCTTCTCAGACTTGCAGAGTCATGGGCAAGGATAAAGTGGTAGAGAACCTCACTTGGGAGATTGTAGACTTCTTGTTTCCATCATCTGTTCTCTGCTAGGAGTTGTAGGAAGGCCACGGACCCTTCTCATGGGAGATTTGTTGAGGTAATACTGGTGGTGACAACAGCTTGAAGTGCAAGATGTAAAACTGCAGCTCAGGATGAATGACCACAACTGCCAGTGACTTCAGGATTTCAGGAATACTGCCTCACTGTCCAAATGCTGTGAGATGCTGGTTGGGTGGGACCAGAGTCCACTGAACTTGTGGGATGTTTCCTGGAATGAGCAGCAAATGGGTAGTGAGGAGAGTAAAGAAAGGGATGAGCTTGCAGTGAGACCTTTGAATAATGGCCTCTGCCTCTGTAATGTGAGGCTCATGGACCCCCTGAGACAGGTTTGTCATCTTTGGATTTAATAGACCTCCATGGGTACTTTTTTGCCTGTATTTTTTTGTGTGAAGATACATATTCCTTTTTGAATTCGAAATGCAGGAATGAATTCTCTCCCGCCTGGAGATGCTTTTAATTTTCTCTGAACTTTTCCTGTTGTGCGGTAGTTCACAGGCACCACAGCCGTGTGATTAGCCAAGGCTGCTCTTGCTTCGTGTTGGTCTAATTATCTGTTCATTAGAATCTTAAGACTTGAGCTGGAAGTGTGTAGGGTGTCTTTGTTTAAAGGGCAGTCTCCTAATGCAAATATTAAAAGAGAGCTTTCTGGCGTGCCTGAGTCAGACTGACAAGCTAATAATAGCCTTCGTGTTAGTCTTGGCTAACAGAGAGCATCAGTATAAAAAGGTTTTAAGGGACTGGCATATCAGTCAAATCACGGACCATAATATGCATTTGCGTGTTTTGCTTGTTTTAACACTTAAACTCCCATTAAGAAATATTTTCTGAAGGCAAAGGTCATGGGAGGAAAAATGGAGCTCTCCTCCTCTAAATATACCATAACATCCACTTGAGGCTTTGGGGTAGTCTTAGATAATCTCTAATGAATAGAATACTTTATATAACACAAAAATAACAGATACATAACATGAAATTGTGTTTTCAATAGCTGTAGTCTCACTCAGTAAACTGCTCTTAAGTTTTATGGGTAACATCTCAAAGAGCAAGGTGTCAGATGGCTTCAGATCTGGTGTGTTGACTCTGCATGGGGGAGTGGTGAAGATCGTTGGAGAGGGCATGTTTTATTTCCCAGCTTTGCCAGCAGAGGATTACATGTTACACAATTGCTGCAATTTAATTATAGTGTAGCAGAGGTTTTGATATCTGCCTTTAAATTATCCCAAGGGCATCTAGGGGGAATGGCTTACTTTGAATAAATCTTAATAACCATATGACTCGATGCTGCTGGCTTGTTTTGTTCTGTGAGTGCCATTTGTTCCTGTTAACTCTATCGTGGAAGTCAATACAGCTATTCCTGGAAACATGGCAATGTCACACGAGTAAGAATTTATAGGATGGGCTCAATATGTCATTACAACAATTGTCAGCTTCTCTTTTTTCATTTAGGGAAGAGCGATGCGTACAAATGTACCTTTATCTGGGAAGTTTTAGGCAATTCTAATAAAAGGAGATATGCATGAATTATCAGTACATGATGTTCTATTCACTGGAGGGAGAGTCATTTCAAAAAGCCTGCTAAGTGAGGCATGGTTGCTAAGTAAGGCGAAAGTTTTATTAGACCAATTGACGTAATAGGAAAGAAAAGCAGGCAAGATTTTGGGCATACAAAGACCTCCTTTGGATGTGAAACAAATGGCAGACTTGGTGCTAAGAATGGCTTGGGAACAGTTGCTCTGAACTTAAACTGAATATCTTAAATATTGAGGTAATTTGAGAGGAAGGTATAGCTGGGACACATGGGAAGGATTGCTAAGTAATAGAGACGACATGGGGTTGAGGACAAAAGGTGGTTTCTGGAGGAATTTCAGGCCATCTGAAACTGTGCTGCTGATGTCTTCTATCCTGCTCCATGGTGTTGGCAGCTGCAGCAAAGGCTAAACTCAAGGGATGGGAAATCAGGAGCAATATAGAAAATGGACTCTGCAGTGGAAGAAGAACATGGAGCAATGTGGGAGGGACGTCCACTGAAAGTGTGGTTTAGAGTGATGGAACTGAGCAGTTCCTGCAAAGCCTGGGGGAAATAGGCATTCTAGTTGAGGAAACAAATCTCTGTCAAGATGAGGTCTTGTAGTAGAAATGTACTCTTTACTGTGTTTCCATGAGAGAAGACAACCAGAACATAGTTGTGGACCTTCTTTTCATAGCTCCCTTTATGTAAGCTACCTGGAATTCCTGAGGGGGTGTTTGGTTTGTTTTTTAATCTGATTTATTTACTGGAGTGTTCTTGGGCAAAGGTCCTCTTTTCCCTGCGGCAGATGTCCCAAGTGTTCCCCTCAGCTGAGGAGCTGCAGTACCTTTAGGAGACATGGCCGGGTTTCCTGTTCTGGGCGTGCTTTGCATGACCGCTGGTCTGGGTAGATTCTTCTGCCCAGTACTGGGAATATTGTGGAGCGACTTTGAGGCAGGCAGGGATTCATCCAAGTATTTGTCTCAGCAGCAAAAATGATCATGTCTAGAGTGTTTTCCTGTTCTGCACAGCCTTAATTTAATGATGTTTGTAAACTACTTGAAGAGCTGCAGATGAAAGATGTACTTTTTTATTAGAAAGGCTACCTTGCTTGGTGTTCAGACATAATAGGGAGCTGTAAACTACTTCAGGCCTCTGAAATAAAAAGCACCATCAGTCTGGAATGAGATATTAACAATATCCAGTGTAACTAATGATAACTTTAACTGCCGGGAAGCTGTTGGGCTAGAAAGGCTCTTTATCTTATTAATGCAAAACAAACACCCTCCGTGTTTTCTAGCACAGGCTCACATTCATACCTCTGACTGACAGAGGAAATGGGTGTCTGAATGTCATTCTTCTTGTTATTCTCTAGCACAAAGAGGGGTCTCCAACTGGAATTTGGGGAAGGACTTGTCTGCTCCCCAGTGTGACCCAACTGCTGAATGAACTGCTTACCAGACTGGGCATACAAGGTCCGTGTTTTCTCCTCTGTTTTAGTTCGTGAGGCTTTAATTTTGCAAAGCCTCACCAGCTAGAGCAGTTTGTCTTGGGGAACTGGTGATTTGTAAACTACTCAAAAAATAACTCATGAATTTCATTTTTGGGTACAGTAGGCTCCTGCCTTAAGACAACACTCATCCTCCCATGTTCTGTGGCTTTAGTCAGACCCTGCATGCTTCGTGCAGTTATTTTCTGGCATGCAGTATTTCCTAATGTACTTAGGGGCAAAAATCCGAATAAGGCTGGCAGAATCTCTGCAAAACAATCAACACGTGCCCTTTCTTCGACCCTCCATACCTCCTGAAGTCTTGCTGTTTTTGTAAGTAGGGCTGAGTAGCAGGATGAAGATTGCATATCATCCTACAAAGCAGTGCTTTTATTTTGGTCTTGTTATTTTAGGAATAATCAGCAGAGAACAACGATACTTCCTCTTACAGATTTCATGCTCTTCCCTGAGGGGACTGATAGTGAAGAGAGGCTCTTACGGAATATATATTTTCCACAGCAATAGTTTAGATAAATCTTATTTTACCTTGAATCAGTGGTAAATATTCCACTGACTTGTGCGGAGCCTGAATTTTGTTGTATGTTTATGTACTGTTTTCCAAGGCAGAAGCTGTGTTTTCATTGCATATCTATAGAGGTTGGCTCTTCAGTAGCTTTGAGCTGTGGAGGCCAGTGCTGATAGCTGCCAAGTCTTTGATTCCCAGCTGAAATAGGGGCTATTGCATGTACAAGATCTAGCAGGGGGGCTTCCAGTGGACTTGGTGTAGGCAGAGCCTCTCGGGCTCCCTCTCCTCTGTCAGCAACCTGGTCTGGTGGGAGGTGTCCCTGCCCATGGCAGGGAGGTTGGAACTAGATTATCTTTAAGGTCTCTTCCAGCCCAAACCATTCTGTGATCTGACTGCTCCTCAGCTTGTGAGGTACCATCCTTTGTCGGGCAGTGCCTCATCTGAAAGGGTTACCATTGACTGGTGTTATCGAGAGACAGCAAAGAGCGTCTGCCGAGTCATCAGCAGTCAAATCCTGCTCCCTCACTTGAGCGCTCGTTGACTGGGGTCAACATACAATTGTGTTTTCTAGGGGGGCTGTTCGTGTAAAATTGCCGTCAGGAATGTGTTCGTGACTTGTGCAACCAATACTTTAATGAAATCTTGGCTCCCATAACATCTGCAGACCATTTGCTGTTCTGAAATCATTGGCTCGTGATTTGTCAGGTGTTTATGGATGCTGTGTTTTTGGCAAGGGAGCTGTTTGATCAGTTGAAGGTGAAAGTATTTTTAAATGGTGATATAAAATCTTTTTCAGACTCTTAACATAATTTTATATATATTTCTCTAGACTCCTAGATTTTGTGCTAGAAATAAAAAATTATATCTTTTTCTTTCTCTCAAGGCCAAATGTCTGTCCGGTGTTTGAGCTGGCCCTGGTAGGACACCAGCAGCCATGTGTTCAAGCCTTTAGTCGCATGGTCAAGATGTGGAAACAAGGTTGTCCAAAGAGGAGGTGGTGTGTGGGCTATGAGAGAAGGTAATGTATTATCTACCCTTATAAATGGACTCTGCTACTGAACTTAGCGCAGATTCTTTCTGACTCTTTTTTTGTGAAAAAAGTTGTAAACTGTTTAATCTGAAATACTTGTGACTTAATTATGGATATAGTTAATGTCCTGCTGAGACCAAGTCTTCTATTACTAAGTGGAAAATGCAGCTTTTTTTCCTGTGCTTTGGGTGGGTCATGAACTTCTTGGCTGGCTTTAGATTGCAATTTTCTATTACCAGAAAATGTTCCTGTCTCATCCTTTTTCAGGTGAAGTCCAGCTGTCAAGGCATCTACTTTGAAAAATTGAACTTCTTTCTGTTTCTGTCATATGCTTAGAACTGATGGGAGATGTGACTCCCCAAGTGCTCAAGCCAAAATTGACTGCAAAACAAAATTACTTACCTTTGACTAGCCTGAATACAAATTCATCAGAAAATATATGGACATATTAGAGCTATTGGGTGTTATCAGGATGCAGTTTGCTATATTTGCTTCATTTTTAACAAGAAACTGCTGATAGGGGCTGAAAAAATGTATAGTAAATATGACATATGAGTGCTGCTTGTTACTGATGAAGCGTAAGTGGAATAGAAGTTGTGATTATTCTCTTAAACTTATTCTTTTCAAAGGTCTGGTTACTACACAGTTTACAAGCAGGTGTACAGGATGGAGCATCAGACTGTCTACAAGTGCTGCCCTGGCTGGGTCCAGCACGGCAATGAGCCTGGCTGTTTGCACCGTAAGTTGATGGCAAAGCTGTGACACACCGAGATGACATCCTTAAGCTTTACTTTCCTACTGATGCTTACTTCTAAAAAGATGGATTTTTTTGTTCCTTGCTATTTATAACTGGGGTTTCCAGTTATAAAGAGGTAATCTAATGACAGGGAAAGAAAATTCATTTCAAAATACCAAAGCTGTCATATGTAAAAGTACCAAGGAGCTCTAATTTTAATTGCAACAGCGGAAACTGAATTTCTGAATATAGCTGTTGCAGTATTTTTGTGCCAACCTGGCTTTGACAGGCCAACCAAATTTATTGCTGTTACCCAAATTATGCGAACAAATCTGTTGCAAGGCACTTGTTTCTTGGACGTAGCACTCACTGCGGAGTCTGGTTTTGGCTTTGTTGCAGCTGCTGCCATTGAAGCAATTGTGGTTTTACCCTACGGTTCTCCATCTGATGAGAACCTGTTCATATCGGTAATTTCTAATCACGATGAGATGCTTTTCTAAAAGATGGAATTTAATTGAAATGATAGGGAAGCACTTTAGCCACTGTTAACAAGACATGAGTAGAAGATGGCAATCTACTCGGTGTTTAGTTTTGTTACTGTTTTGTCAGTAATTGTATTTTCTGTATGAAAGTTAGCATCTGTTCCTATGCATTTTTTAATCTTCATACCAACTCGAGGGCTGCATTCAGAGCTTGCTTTTATGATTGTCCCTTTGTATTTAAAAAGGGGAAAAAAAAGCCTGAGAGGTATTCCTGTTAGTTCCAGCCTGAATCTACATATTTAGTATGCACCTGTTTAGTTGTAAGAAGTCAAAGATATGTTTACAGTCTGTATTAATCTCTGGTGTAAAGAAATTTAACATATTTGAACACCAGTGGCAACAAAATTATTTTTTTTCCCGAAAGACCAGCACAGGCTTGCTTTCAACTCTTTAAGGCACCAAAGTGGTTGAATTATTCTTTTATATTCGATACTCTTTTCAAGTTTGGCTCAAGTATGTGAAATTTAACTTACTGTAAATAAATAATGCTCTGTGTTGGAGGAAGGGAAGTGTTATAATTCCCTTGGACATATAGAACATCTTTTAGTACACCATTGTTTCTCATTGCTGCATTGTTCTCTAGCAGTTCATCTCCTCTTTCATTCGGGATTCAGGCAGTGCTTTGAGCCTCCTGCTTCTGAAGCATCTTCAGGTTAAACTGCATTATCTTAATTGTATTATTATTAAATTTCTTCATATCAGCATGGTCGTTATACCCGTGATAAGTTTTATTGCAATCGAACCTTTTAGCTTAAAAAGCTGAGTTACTTCTCATTTGGAAGTTCCTGTTAGAGCAGGACTGTGACAGGAAGAGGCAATTCTGGAGGATCCTTGGCACAAACCCAACCAAACCCCGGGTGTCGTTCTGTTTGTGTCTCCTAGTGCTGTGCACTGCTGGCACTTGCTTCAACGGAGGGAAGTGTTCTGAGGCAGGATCCCAGCTGTGCCAGTGTCCTGCAGGATTTCAGGGTCCTCGCTGCCAGTACGGTGAGTCAAACGTAAATTGTCTCAAAGGCATCTAGTGTTTGGGTAAAATGCATGTTTTACAATATTTGTTAAAACATGAATAGGTTACTAATGCTGACTTCAAATTAAAGTTACCTTTTGCTGCGCTCTAGTTGAATATTTGGTCTTTCTATTACTTCCCAGAACTTGCTTTAGTATTGAATTCTAAGAAAGCAAGATGAGACTATCATTTGGTTGATATCAGATGAGTTTCTGTAGCGGATAATACCTTTGAATACCTGCAGTGGTGTCCGGGGGGATATCCTGCTATTGCTTCTGAACTTGCACACTCTTGTGCTGCTCTTGCATTTCCCGGCATTGCTTTTACCCTTGTGAGAATAAATCCTGAGTCAAAACATGTTGGGCAGTAGGTGAAGAATGTAGCAAATGAACCAAATGTATTTATTCATGGGATTTCTTTTCCTGCATCTGAAAGTGGGAAGGTTGGTTTTACAGATAATTTATGCACCAATCTTTCGTTTCAGTAACTGTGTTCTAGAATTTTACAGACTAAAGTCTATGCAACTTAGACTATCACCCACTCTCAAGGGGAATCTTTTTCTCTCATATGCTGGTTCACAATCTCATAAACGCACAATGGTTTGTCTTGTAATTTATGTGAACTGGGACCATCACGTACTGTGTGAAGCTCTCCAAAATTACAAAACTGCATCCATTTGGCTGCTTAAGGGGGCAGAAAAACGTTATTCCTTCAGAGTAGGCTGTGATTGGGACAAAGGATTTCTTTTGTATTAGGAAAATGATAATTTCCTTTTCAGCTGAAGTACATTGTGTTTTGTTCAAAGAAAGGCAGATTTTTGAATATTTAGGTTTTTCACTTTTAAATTCTAATACTTTCACATCCTTACCTGGCTTGTCTGTCGTGAAGTGTAAGTGAGGAGGAGTGTAACAACTGTTTACACCAATCCCTTAAAGAGCTGGAGAGCTAAGCGCTGTACTCGATCCATGCTTGTGTCTCGCTTGCTTCATGACCACTGTCACATTCTGCTCTCTGGGCTTCACGGAGGCTCGTGTGACAGGCAGGGCCTTGTGTGGGCTCACGGCAGCAAAGCGACCGTGGCTGCGTGGGTAGGAGCGAAGGGAATAAAGCAGCTGGAGCTGCAGCAGGCACGGTAAGTGGGAAATGCAGAAAGTCAGCAAACGTTACAAAAGGGTTGTTTACGCTGATGCCTGGTCATAGATAACATTTTTCATTTATAAACAGGCATTAAATAAAATATAGGGCTCTTTACTGTGAAACTTCTGCTGACATCAGACCACAGTGTGCCAACATCTGCATTCAGACAATATTAGTTCAGTTAAGCAGACTCTGTGGGAGATGCTGTAGCTGCGTCTTCCTTTCAAGTTTATATTCATAACCTGATACGAACCAGAGTGACACCAACGCGGGTTGCTTTGTTACTGACTTACAGCAGAGCTGCTGCTCAAGGTTAAGCAGGATCAGGATCTCAAAGGAGCCCATATAATAAGCGTTTACCAAATGCAATATAAATCTCAGCAAATTCTGAACTATCTTTATGAATCTTGAGTCTCCTTTTGTTGCTTGGAAATACCTGCAGCGCTGAGGCGTTTCCAACAGGCAGATTACGTGGGTGCAGCATGGGGCCAGCACAGGTCAGATTTTCAAGCTGGAATGAGGATTGTGAGGTCTCCATTTCACAGGTTGGTGACTGCAGACACTGTAAAAACAATGTGAGGTATCCTGCAGTTCTTGCTCTTTGCACTGGGGTGGAACTTTTATCTTAGTGGTTTGTCTGTTTCCTATTGATTTCTAAGGTTTGAATGGAATTTCAGTAGTCATCGTTTTCAGGTTTATACAGTAGCTGCTATCGCAGCCTGGCAGGAGTGAGTTTATAAATTAAATTCTGAAGGGAAAAAACTCCTTTCAGAAGGAACGTTATGGACCATTCAGCTGCCTAACAAAAGCAAGGTAATTTAGAGTGTAAGGCCTCTTAACCATTGCAGGTATCTCCAGTCAGGTACTTGCGAGGTTTGTATCATATTTGTTGCAAGCAAAACAAAAGAAAATGTGCTATGTAGCTAGCAGCTATAGCCTCTGGTTTTCAATCTGATGTTGGAATATTGCTCTTTTTAAGTAGCTTGAATATAATGTGGCTGCATTACTTAATGCTAATATATCGTGGTTTAAAATGATCATTAAGTCTGGTCTGCCCCCTCCTCCCTACTTGCCTGTTCAACCTTATTGTAAAATAAACTGTTTTCCTTCCAACACTTAACCCAAAGGAAAAGGAATCTGTCCTACCAACATCTTTCACTTTCAGGCTTCGGTGGAACAGATAAGTGCCAGGAAAGTCATGGTTTGTTTTTTGGAACATGTGCTCTAAAATGTTAGTGGAAAAGATAATACTGTGATATGTGAAGCTGTCAAAGGGACAGAGACACGTGTCCTTGTACCTCTAGACCGCATCCCTCAATTGTCTCTCTTTTCAGGTAGCCCTCTCGGGCTTTACAGGGAAAGAAAGGCTCTAACTGGTTATGAGACCACAAATTACTGGCAGAAGAGCTGCTTGTTGGGCATCCTTGGCTGTCATCTTGGTTCCTATCACTTTTGGTTTTGTGCCCTCCTGTCTGTCTCCTGCCAGAGGAGGAACTGTGGGCATTTCATAACTGTGCTTGCACTCGTTTGAGCAAAATTGTTGCATGTATACCATTTTATATCTCTCTTCTCTCCAACCTCTTTCTTGTCTTCTTTCTGTTTCTGTCAGTGTTGACAGCTAATTCTAAAGTTTCACTTGTGCAGTAGCTCTCATCATCTCCATGCTGGGCACTATGATCCACAGACAATAGACAAGGAATGATTATAAACATATTATTAAAATCAGTGACCCTAAAAAATAAATGGGAATACGTGTCTCAGATCTAATCTGGCTTTTCCTGTTTGTTGAGTTTATACTTACCTTTAATTTAGCAAGTAGGTCTTTCTCCTGGAAATCAAGTCGCTGCGTGCTTTGTCCTCGTTTGTCCTGCAGAAAGTTTGTGACAGATTGTCAGGAATGACTTACGACAGCCCAGTGCATCATAGCGATCTGTAGCACAGATGATTATTCACGATTGGCATGATCGCATCCAGTGACTTTTTATGGCTATCCTGTGGTGTTTTAGCAGCCTGTAGCACGACATTATTTCTGATTAGATTCTTAAAAGGTTATGATTTCTGCAACAACCTTTGTGTAATTGTGACTAGAAATGCATTACTGCATCTCTTGTATACTTCAATCCATAGTTTTATTATTTTGTCCACACAAGCAGCAATAAAAACTTAGAAAGATTTATGAGTGAAATGGTCGAGCTCTTCATACAGCCATTCCAAGGATTCAGTAACAGATTGAGCTGTCTCTTTCATTGTCTGCTGCAATTTGTCTTGGAATAATAGACTTATATCAATTACAGTGTAAACTTGCAAGCTGTATTTCTACTACTTTAACTTGTTTGGAGGTTGGGTTTCCCAGTTCCCTTGAGCTTGGTGGAAAGCGAAGGAAGAGTTCTAACAAATACAGATGGTAAAACCCAGCACCAAGAAAAAAAACCTGCTGCAGTGCTGGTTTCATTGTTATTCACTAGTTGTCCTGGTAATCTTGTTCAAGGCCTGCTAGCCACCTGAGCTGGACATGGATGCAAATTAATTTCATTTAGCTTGTTTAATTCAGCCTTGGGACTTGTACGTGGACATGCAGCTAGTGAAAGCATTCCCAGTTCTACAAATAAGGGTAACTTTTAGTCCTCGTGTACATAAAATTGCTCAGTGCAAAATGAGGGGTGAATTTTGGCACTTACATATTTTTGTCATCAAACCTCACATTATTGCTGTTCTTACCAAGTGCCTTCTGCTAGTTTAATTCTTAAGTAAAAGCAAGAGTAAGAACTGAACAGGCTTTATAACTTCCTGACTGAAACTAAATTCCCAGCATTATGAAGGTTTTGCAAGAGGCCACTGTTGTTAGGAAAGAGTAAGTACAACTGAGCATCTCTGGGATGATAGTTTTTTTCAGGAGACATTTAAAAGTAGGTGGGGAATGACCAGGGCAGGCTTGTCAGGAAAGTCATCTTATGATGACATGATGTTTGTCATCTTAGCTTATGAAGAAAGCTGAACACAATATTCCCATGTTTAACAGATTAAGTGTCAATGTATTTAAATTTTACACTGTAAGGTTTGCTGTAGTGCAAGTGGAATCTTCTTTTATATCACCTGGTGTAGATTACTGAAGATTGCATGCTTGGGAAGCATTTGCCGCATCTTGAAAGGCAGCATGGTCTGCTCAATACTGGGCTCGCCTGATATTTGAGATAAGAGCTTTGTTTTTCACCTGCCACTGACCTTGGATATTAGTTCAATAACTTCTCGCAAATTATATACCACTATGCCTCAATTTCTTTGTATATGAAATGTTGATAGTGCTAGCTCATTCCTTTGTAAAGTGCTTTGAGACCTAAGTAATTAAGTGTTAAGATAATAGCATTGGAATGTGTACAGAAAGGCAAAATGCACGCTGCATGAGTAGCTAAAATGCTTATGAGATAGATATTCATCAGTTCATTGACTAGCTGTCAATCTCTTCCTTAGCTCTGGTCACACACTATTAAGATATTGAACTATATAAAGATTCAAGTAAACAACGTCAGCACCTCCTAGTCCAGGTACTTCAGAGCATACGCTACAGATCTACTTAAGACAAAGGTGGGTTTTTTTGCAACCATTGATTAAGATGGCATGAATTCTGATGTATCTTCTTGCAACTAAAAATACTCTCTCATTCGTTGTGAAAAATAATTTTCTTCCATTTTCCTCTAGGAAATATTTCTTCCTGCAAAGAGTTATTTGATAAAGCTTCTGATTAATGTCCTGTATGCCATTCTTGGCTCTTGTAGAGATGGATTTTTTTTTTTTACTCTTCAAGACTGAAGACCTACACAAGCCTTATAGGGCAGTATGCATCTATGAAGCAGTGCTACAAATCTTCATTCTTTGTAAGTCCCTTAAAATAGCAAACGTCAAGATTAGAACTCCTGTGGATCTGTTACCCATAGAGACATTTCTGGTTTTCATGGATCTTTGCCACCCAGTGGAACTAGATAATGTCTTGAGTATTTGTGAGGGTAGATAGTTCTTCATGTGCTTATGCGGTGCTGCTGGGAGCAAGGCCCTCCCTGTTGCCAGGGGTTCTGGCATTTTCTTTTCATATTTTGGCTGAGTCCCATGCTGTTTTACCAAAGAGCATATTTTTAACATAGTATTTCTCCATTAGTCCATAGAGAGAATGGAAGAGGATGACCCAAAGATACTTATATTCAGATTGCTCTAGTTTAGTGCATGCGATCTCTTTTAAGGGAGTATGTTCTGTCCCAGCACAGTCATTCTCCTGCTCCAAATGGCTGGTGAAATGCTTGTGAGCCAGGGAAGCAGAGATGACTGATTAGGCTGCTCAGGATAGAAAGGTACCTGTCCTCTGGTGGAAAGAAACTTGTGCTCGTGCTCTGCTCCTAGTGGGACTTGCTTTTCTGTTCTTCCTCTGCTTCTTTTCAGCTCTCAGGAAAAATGTTCCATCAGTCCTGTACCTTTGGCTACTCTACTCCTCTGGTCTTGTGATAAGAAGCAGTGGCTGAGAGCAAGTTTGAAGGTGTAGATGCTTATGGTCCTTATATGGCAGTAAAGGAGCACCAGTGACATGTGAGCTCTTGACAGCTTGAGAGCACCCTGTTGGCTTGGTATGTGCTGAAGCACTTCAGAGTTGTGCAACCACTTGTGCCTGTGTTAGGGACTGTGGTAATAAGTGTCTTTTTTAGCACTTGTCAAAGTAATAGCTGTGCTGTTGTATCCAAAACCCTTCCAGGTCATGAAATTCTGAAAATGTGAGTGTTTTAAGCAACAAACAGTTAACAAGGTGTGTTGACGTGTTTCCTCAGAAGTTAAGAGGAGATTGTGGCACTTCTTTTCTGTTTGTGTGTGAACCACACAGGAGAGACAAGCAGCGTGGGGCAGTTTCCTATGATGGTGCTTTGCTGTCTTTACTTATGTAGCTGGTTGGTTGTGGCCAGCAACTAATGCTTGATGTTGCATTAAAGAAATAGTCACTGCTGACATCTCAGCAAGTTCTAAAGCAGATGGGTTTAGTTCAATGAAGCAGGCAGTCTAGGTTTTTAAAAAACTTAATAAAAATTGATCACGTTAGAAATGCAGAAGCCCTTGATTTAGATGAAGTGACCTAAGAACCCTGTAAGTATTTATCTTTGTTGTAATTCTTTCCAATGTTGCAGACTTCATGGTTCCTTTAAAACTTTTATTCAGTCCTAAGAGTATTCTACTGCCCAACATGCATCTGAAAAATCCTCCTTATTTAACTTTTTAGATGGTTTTGAATTTGAAGTCCTACTTCAGTTGGCTAGACAGCTCTATGCTTCCTAAAACTGTTAGATGTGTCTTTGTATGCTATAGCAAGTTGTATGCTTAACTCTTGTAGAGTAGTCCTCTAGGCAAGAAAGCCAGCCCAAAAGGAGATCTAGAAATCAGCTCAGCCTAAAATAAGGATGACCTTTTCAAACTTACCCTCTAACTAAAAATTAGTACCTTATTTCATTAGAAGGTACTGCTGCTATTACTGTGTTAGTCCTCTTAGTTTGCATCTCTTTACCTTCCTTGATATCATTGTCTATAGCACACTGGCATCAGGTGAGTTCATACCAAGTGCAGCCTTTGTATTTGTCAGTGTAATCCTCAGTGTATCATCAGCCTCTGTCAGCCTGGAGTTGTCTGGTCTGAATTGGTGTCCTGCTGTCACCCCTGCATTTGTTCTGGTGGTTCTTGGTGACCTTGGAAGCTGCTGTTACAGCACTGCCTGTGTCTGCTTAGAGTGGAGGCTGTGAAGCCTCAAAGATCTACAGATCCAGTTTTGGCCTTTCCAGAAGCAGTGTAAAAGTTTGGCAGCACTTAAAGCTTCCTTGATGATGTGAAAGTCCAGAGAGTCTATGAGCACAGAGGCAACTAAAATCATGCTCGTCAGATAAACTAGAGGAAAGTACGACTGGTGAAAATACGCTGTCCTTGCACTTCAAAAACCATTTCAGATCTTGGATCCCTTCAAAAACTTGGCTTGTCTAATTCTTCAAAAGACAGACTACTTACATGGTTTGGAAGGATATTAGGGCAGGAATGAACTGAAATAGCAGGATGGGGATATTCAACTCTGTCAAAGTAGCTTGAGACTTCACAGGAACACAAGGATGGGCACAAAGTCCAGACCCTTAGGCTGTTATAAGAGCTTGACACTTAAGCTGGTCATTTTTAGTAACTAGGACATAGCACTAGATATATACAATTTAAGCAATTAATTTAATATGCTTTCCTGTTTCTTGTGCTTGGAAATGATGGATGATTTTTGTTTGGTTTTTTTACTATATAACTTTAGTTCATACTTTGTCAGGAGAAAATGTGGATAAAAATTGAGTTTATAAAGGATTTTGTATAAACTAAATGCTTCAGGCAGTTTCATGTGGTTAATCAAAAGCACTTGCAAGAGAAAATATGCCAACAGACCTTTGGTGTTTAAAATTAGTGTATTAATCAGAGCAGTTATTTATAGTTAGTGAACTGAATTGATTAGGCTTTTTTCTGTGATGTCCTACACTACTTAGAACCAATCGATCTCATCCTGTCTTACTTGTAGGAAAAAGGAGAGAAGAGTGGTGTCTTGTTCTTTCAGTCCTTAATTAGTTTATCAGCTTTTAATGAAATTTTAGCCACGGTAAAGTCTTCTGATGTAACGTTTTAGCAGATTCTGGTCTCACTGGATATTTGGAGACCTTCAGTACTTCAGTGATCCAATCGCCTTGAAAATCTGAGAAACAAATACATTCTCACTGATTCTTTTATTTTATTCTCCCTAAGCTTTAATGTAGCTTATGAATTTCACATTAGATTTTTAAATGTTTTAAAAGGGAAAAAACCCTTATTTTAAGTATTTGAAACAAATCTGTTTCTAATGTACAATCCTTACATGTAGGTCTATCAAAAGTCGTCTGCTGTCATTGAATAACGTCTTCTGGGTTTGGTCTCTGTACTTTCTCCCGTCTGTCTCTTGTATTCTTCACTTTGGCAACTGATAGGTATCCTGACACTTGAAACAGATTGTGGTTTGAATAATAAATTATAGACATATATAGTCACAAATTAATACAAATGTGGTGCTGGACCTAAATAGAAAATGTCAGGGAGCTGGAGCTGATAAAAACCCATGAGAAAGATGAATTGGATGCTCTTCTGTGCAGAGACTTGCAAAAGACAAATGTAGGTCCCAAAATGCTGCAGAAGGTCCAAGCTATTGATAACCTCTGAAGACAAAGTTCTGGCTAAGATAAAATGACATTATCTGTTCTAATGATGGATAACAGTTGATTCGGAGATTAATTCCAGTTGCAAGCAAGGATTCGAAGGATCAAGGATTCAGAAAATGGGGAAGCATGGCTTCTTCCAACATATTCATTGTTCTTTACCCTTCCCCCAGCACTCACCTCCCTCTTCACACACACCTAGTCCTTGCTAGTGTCATCTACAGCATCCATGAGATACCAGCCTCTACAGATAAAAAGCCATTTTACAGTAGCCACTGAAAAGCTGGGAGGAATAACAGCTCTGTCATTTTAAAATGGGAATGGCAGAACACTGATTGAAAAGTCACGACTGGCTCTCACCTAGGTATGACAGGATATAATAATCAGCCCATCTTGCTGAAATGCTCCTGAGTGCCTGGGCTTCGCAGCCATTAGTACCCAGTGACAGGAAGGCAGATGGTGGTGGTGAAACAGCAAACAAAGATGTCAAATGTACATGAACCTAAGAATAACCACTTGAGAGCAAATTCACCCTTATTGTCTTTGGTGCAGAAGGCTCTTTCCTTTGTACCTGCTGTAAAAAATAACGGAGGAAAACCTGTTTTCTAGCTGATTGTATTTATTTGATATTGGTTCAGGAAATGTGGTAGCAAACCCTAGCAAAGCTGAGTGTGGTGTGGAGGTGCTTGCAGGTCCATCTTCTCCCATCAAAAGATAAGTGAGCAGATTTTGAATCTCTAGAAACATCTGGATTGTCTTTCATGACTCCTGCTGGTCTCTATGCAACCGTGGGCAGATTTATGTGGGTATCCAGCCTGTCGGCTTCAGTGCAGAGTATCTGACCTAGATCACAATCGCTGAGATGAGGAAATACGGATGGGATTAGCCCATGGTACTGTGGCTAGGCTTTTGCCAGCACCCAGCTCATGCGGTTTTTCTGTAGCAGAGTGCAACCCCTGTATTAAAAAAAAAGATAACCTCAGGGTTTAACTGATTTGGCAGAATATCCAGCAGATTTTTCATCTTTGTTAATGTATTTTGAGATGTTTGCAGAGTACTGGCATCAGAGGTGAGGCACTTCTGCCTCCTGATGTGCTTCCCCACCCATCCTTGGAAGGGATCGGACTGTTGTGTTTCCAGAGAGGTACAAATAACGTGAGAACTCCTCACAAACACAGCTGAGTTGACTATTGCTTTCTACTTCAGAGGTATCATCTTACATGTTGTTACTGATTCCTTTCACTCCCATGAAATGTTTTTGAGGCATTGTCATTGCAATGTTTCCTACAGTGGTGAGGAAATGGAGCTGTCTTGAGCAGCACTTCAGGGACAATGACTAAGAAAATCAAATTTAGGTAGCTAATTATTTTTGCTGACCTGAAGACTTTGTTGACACATGGTTATGAACAATTTTTGACTGTAAAACAGAAATGTATATACCTGGAAGTGCACATATGCAGCTATTCCATCAGGGCTGTATCTCTAACATTTAAGACATGGACGGTGGCCTTTAGAAATGATCTTAGCATCAAAGGAAGGCCTGTGCTTCCATTCCAGGTTTCTTTTCAGTTCTCTTGAGCTGGATCTTGATACTTGCTGCTTTGTAGAGGCTATGCCTTAAGGCCTAAGAGTTGATCTGTTAATGTGTATCCTGTCATACCTCCTTTCTCCAGGAAATTCCTTTCCATCTTGTGCCTTGTGTCTTCTTGGGTGTCCTCTCAGTGCTTTTAAAGAAACAGCAATTTATTGTTAGCCATCATCCACCTAGAAAGTTGTTTTCTCAGGTGTAGTGACCACAACAGAATTCTTCTATATAAATACTATTTTACAGTCATTTAACAGCATTCTTCAGTGCTGATGTTTATTTCATCTAAAAGGGGCAGAAGAGTTAATTATATTGTCTAGAAATGGAGACAGAATCTTGCCAGCAACCACGAGGCATTGCTGCTCACTTCGATAGAACTGAACTCACAGTAGTGGCAGCTGGATTTAATTATAAGTTTGCAACCCTGTGGTTTCAGCAGCAGCTGCTGAAGAATGGATAATGCAAGTAGCCTTCGAAGCCATTCACATTAGAGATAAAACCTTGTCATTCACGGAGACAGCTGACTGAACAAGTATTAAAATGAACAAAGATTTCCCTGGGGAGCTTGCAGTATGAGGTTTGGGTTTTTTTGTCTGGCTGGCTCTTGCTCAGATATGTCAGGCATGCAGTATTTTATTGTTTCCACCCCAAAAATATGAAACTACTCACAAATAAGTTCTACAGTATCTAATCGCTGAACATATTGAAGAGCAACGTGTGTGTTGTGTTTTGAGTGACTTCTGTGATGCTGAGCAGTCCAGGCTGAGCATTGGTTGTGTGATTAACATGCGGCTAAAAAAGTTAGAATGGAAATAATACTAATTGGATTTTGTCGTATTTCTGTAGCAGTATTATGAAGTGGGCATTATCCCTGCAGGGAGAGGGATGGGAGAGGCTAAACATTACTAAAAGCACTTGGAAGTTTCACTTTATTTTAATCAATGGTATGTCAGTAATAGACTACCACAACTGATGTGCTGTGGAGTAGTATGTGGCTATTAAAATTATATTTTAATGGTTTTGGTTGATATTTTTCAGCTTTCATACAATAGAAAATTCCAAATTCTGAAGAGAATTTGAGTCTTGAAAAACTAAAGCCAGAGGCTGCAACCTACACAGGCAATTTCAAGTATTTTCCAAGTCAGATTGGAAGAAGAACAAGGTCTAAATGATGTGGGAATTCCAAGTCTGATACAGATTGTATGCCTAGTTTCAAACGTGGCTGTACTGGTGTTGTTCGGTATGACAGGCCTTTGACACCTGAAAAACCTTGCTGCTAAGACTTCCTTCTTCAGGAAGGCCTCTCCTGTGTCGCTGGATTACTTGCATGCCAGTGTGACTTCAAAAGAAGATGTTACAAAGCAGATCCGTGCTATTTTGTGTACATTTACAGACCTCGTGGTATCATCAGTAACACAAAGATTTGCCCAAGCAGCTGCTTGAAAAATTCCTTTCTAGTGCTGCTGTATCCCTGGTAAGGTACCATCTTGTGCCCAGCAGTTTTGGTTATATTTCAATGGTAATAGGAGCATGTAACCTATAGCATTCTTTATTAATCTTTGAATGTTGTGTTATAAGCTTAATGCTAGTGTTATTTGTGGATAATGATCAGTCTAGAAGTTTTAACTGTAGAAAAAGAAGTGTCAGTACCTTTATTTTATACAAATGTCAGCGTATTAATTGGGCAAAGCAAGTTCCACTACTCTGGCTTAAATTTCTCTTGCTTGGAAAGGCTTTCAGGTCTCTAAAATGATTGCAACTGTACAGAACAAACCCCAGCGATTAATCTTGAACTGTGGAGAAGGTTTTCAACTCAGTTCAGACACTCCCTGCTGTCATTTTCCAGTATCACTGGTCACAGTCACTTCCTAAAATGACTTCCCATGCTCTCCTACATCTTGAGCTGAGTAATAATCCGGAATACTGGAAGTCCTTTTCTGTTCTCTCTGCTACGAGACTTGCTGTTCTCTGAAAATAAGACCTGTTTAAGGTGTGTTTTGTTGTGCACGTAACCTAGGAAAGTTGCTCAGGTTGCAGACTTGACTGTTTCAAAGCTGAGCCTTGCCCAGCATTTCCTAGGCCTGTTCTCGGGTGTCCCCCCTCTTCCCCCAGTAATAACAAAGCACTGAATTACACTGTTCAAAGCGCAGCTTTTGTCTAGGCAGACTTCTGTCATTTCTGCTTTGTCCCTCTTCCAGTGGAAGAAGAGGCAGCTACAGACGAGATGGTCTCTGGAGATACTAACTCTCTGATTCTCTTGAAATGTTTTTGAGTGTCTTATTCATTCTTCCCTCTTTTCCTTGTTCATTGTGTTTTTTCCTGTCCTTGCCACTTTCCAAGCCTGAAGTTGTGACTTAAACTTTAGATCCAGTTATTCCAGAATTTGTTTTCTGCTTCTTCAGGTACTTTCTGATAACCTCTTCTAAGTACAAACACAGTTTAAAAGGCCAAGCTTATTTTATGACCACCTGGAATAAAAGTGGCTACTCTTGTTTTTAAGATGTTTGAGAGATTCAGATCTTGTGTGTAACTTGTAAGATACTGAAGTGAGGGGAAATTATGTCTGTGGTATCCTTGAAAGAAAACTTATTTCTAACCATTTCCTTTTTTTTTGTAAAATCTAATTGCTTTTGGTTCACCGAGAATTCACGGGCAATTGCTTTGCTCGCTATTGCCCAGACTGCGAGTATAGCTTTTGTGGTCAGGGTTGCTGACCTGAATCTGTTTGCTCTCGCTGTAATCTCATTCTGTTTTGGAGCTCAGAAAAGCTGACAGGAGTTAGGGGAGGCAATGCTGATCTGTTAGATGGCAGATATGTCTTACATCGTTCACTTCGTGTGTGAGTACTCAAAATCCTGTTAGTATATAACATAAAGGCTGACTGGAGCGGGGGGAATAGCCCATTCCAGTGGAGATTTTTTGGGCTAGTCGATCTGTCTCTTCTTTCTACACTCCTGCCCCAACTTGAAATGTACCTGCAGGTACAAGTGTGAGTTTATTTTTTTCCTTCCCCAGCTCTTACTATGGCTTCTACATCCAAGTGTTGCATTTCTGCTGTAAATAGTGTAGAAACTGTAAATGTAACTTCATCAGAGTGGGAGGAAGGAGTCAAAATCGGTGTGATGTTAAGCCTCTGGAATACTTTTCTCATTTTGGATCTTTATACCCTATGGAACATAATCTTGAAATTGTGTGATGTTTATTGGAAGAGCCTTGTCTGCTCACTGTGGTACTGATAGCAGTCAGTGCTGTTTTCCAAGCTGGGGTCTGCAGTGCATCACTTCTGGATCTTTGCACAGGCAAAAGAAGTTGATAGTTCCATTAAATCATCTCTTCCCTGATTTCTGTGCTTTGTGGTTAAAATCTGCTTTTGTCAGCCTGAAAGTGGTTCTGTATGAATGTATCTGGGAACTGGATTTGGAATTTTTACCTAACTAGAGTAAAGCAACAATCTCCACTTGTAACAGTCTTTTTAGTTGTATATGGTGTGTGAAGCAACAGGAAGGAGAATGTCCTAGCAGATTAGATAACAGATGTTCATCAGAGGGCAAACTGCATACCTGAGATAAGTGAATATATTAACAATGCTTGCTAAATTCTTTGCATGGAGGGCAAATTCATCTGCAGCATGACTATGCAATTACCCATTGATTGCAGTAGAGTTGTATTTCACATCTCCAGAGAATTTAGCCACAATTTGTTTCGTGTTCCACCTCTGTTCCAGCCAAGTAAATCTGAAATAGAAGAAAATTGCGCAACACAAGGAAAAATGGAAAAAGAGAAACTGTAGGTGTAGCTCAAAGTGTTGCTCTCATCATCATCGTTGTATTTCAGATAGCTTTGTGTGACGATCCATTTATCATGGCAATTGTTCATTATCCTGCCAGCCACTTGGCATTATCATTTATTCTGACAAGCGCATAATAAAGCTGAGACTCTTAGAGATGATGAACTACTGTATATGTGAACAAATACTTCAGGATTTTTTGGATTGTGCAACTAATTCAGTTTAACTGAAAACATTTTCCTTTTTGTTTCATCTAATTCTGTAAGAAAATGGGATGGTGAATAAAACAATTTGCCATCAATCCTATCATGGAATACGGACAGCTTTTTGGAGGTGAAGGATGAAGCTAACCAGCAGTTTAGAAAAGTGTATGAAGGGAAATGTAACTCACTAAAACTTCAGAGAAAATTGTAGTGATCAGTACAACAGTTCAAACTGACATTTGGTCTGTACCTGATTCTTCTTTTCTCAGCATTCCCGTGTCATCTTAAATAAGCATGTGTAGTGCAAGCATGCTGTCTATTTTGAAAAAAGCTATGTCTGTCGTAGGGGATGTTACGTGCTTTTGTTGCAGAAGCCTGGCTGGGCAGTTAGTGAACTCCATGGAATTCAGTTACTGCACCCCAGGAATCATTCTTTCCACACACTTTAGTCCTTAAATAAGACTATCTAAAGAATAAAGTTTGAACTACCTTGAAATATCCAATCCCCTGTATTTGTGAAGTTTTCAGATGTAGCTGAGAGAAGTGAGATGCCCAGGTTGTATTGAGGGATGACTCATGGGAGAGGAACTGTGGGAGGTTAAATGGGCTCTGACATGGCCTTGGTTAAGCAGAAGTTCTTGAAAGAGGGCTACTATCAGTGCAGGTTCTCCTTATTAATTGATGTATAGCTGTTGTGCTGCCTTTGAGTGTTCATTTACATAACCTTTCAAAAATGCAAATTCAATGCCTGTATCTTTTTCTTTTATTTTTAATGGGCATATCAAAGTGGAAAGCACATATAGGAGCAGTGCATTCAAATCTATAAGCAGATGAAGATATGCTACCAGGGTAGCACTGTGCTCTGGGATTCAGAAGCTGAATATTCTTGAAGTACAGTTCATCGTGGTGAAGGTTATAGCCCAGTTACCTTGCACAAACATTTCTGGCTGGCCTGCAGTGCCGTTCATTCTGTGTGCAGTTCAGTGGCTATAATGCCTTGAGTTTTGTTTGCCCTTTATCCTGACACGGGTGCTTAGTAACTATCACCTCATTTATTGGGCTTGTTCTCTTCCAGTATCAAATTTCCTGACTTAGGAGTTTTAAAGAGGTCACACTTTCACTCTCTTAGGAGGCCTGTGTTTCTGTCACTGTTTCAAAGGTTTTTCTGTGTGGTCATTATTAACCTTACTCAGTGCTAACAGGAAACCTGTTACATTTTTTTAACCAGTAATGGTGAAGAACTCTTGCCTTGAAGTGCTGGGGCCCAAGCAGAATGTTTTTGTTTTTCTTACTGGTTTCATGTTCCAGAGGCAGAACCTGGCCCACCTGTGTCTCTGTGGCTCCATCCTCACCCAGGTGGTCATGGCTGGGGTGGTGGTGTAGGCCAGAACTATATTAACTAGGAGCAGATCAGTTGGAAGAGCTTCCTGCTAAATGTGGCTTCTGTTGGGGCTGGTTGTATCTTGCTGAGCTCTCTCAGTGGTGTCCTTCCATGTGAAGAGCCACTGAGGAGCCATCTCTGTCTGTTGTGTCCAGCA